>ML256284.1:59405-90261 GCA_005239495.1 Nicotiana undulata | reverse complement strand
AATCTATTAAAATTAATTACCTAGTTAATAATTATTTATAATAATTTTAGTTAAATAAAATGATTATTTATAGCTTATAATAATTTTTCTCAATAATAATTTTAGTTAGAATATTTAAAAACCAAAATAAAATTTTAATTTTGTTTTTAAAAAATAGCGACCAACTTTGCTCGCTATTTTGGTCAAACGGTCAATACTTAATTACAGACCAAAATAGCGACCAACTTTGGTCGCTTTTCTGAAAAACCAGACCGAAGAACGGGTTTCCCCCCCATTTTTCATATTATCTCCCCAAAATTTTCCTTCTCCTCTCTTTCCCTCCCTCCCCTTCTCTATCAATCCCCACTGCCTCGCCGGACCAGCGCTGTCGCCGGACAACTGCTCGCCGCCCGACCACTGCTGGCCGCCGGACCTCTTCTTGTTGCCGCCACTGCTCGCCGGACCACTGCCCACCACCACTGCCGCCCCCACCACCCTATCTCTCATTCTCCACCTAAAAAAAGGTAAGTTTGAACTAGAACCTTGAATCTTTTTCTAGTTTTAGTTTCAATTATGTCAACATTGTAGTTTATTGTTTGAATTAGTGTTTCAATTATATGAACATTGTATTTTATTGAGGATTAGGTTTTAAGTTCTTGTTTTAATTAGATTTGTTAAATAATTTTATTAACTAATTAGTTTAATTAGTGTGGAATTTAGTTTAGTTAGATTTGAATTATGTATTGTTTTGATAGTTTAGTTAGAATTTGAAATTTTGGATATGAATTGAGACTTTAGGATATGAATTTAGTCTTTAAGAAATGAATTGAGCCTTGAGGATATGTATTGAACTTTTAATTTATGTATTGGACCTTTTAGTTTATGTATTGGACCTTTTTGATATGAATTGAACCTTTTTGATATGAATTGAAATTTTTAGGTTATGAATTGAACTTTTTGTGTATGAATTGAAATTTTAGGATATGAATTAAACATTTAGGATATGGGTTGAACCTTTAGGATGTTGAATTAACTAACTAAAAACGATTAGGATATGAATTAACTAAATTAATTTGTTCTTGTTTTATTTGTATAGATGGAACATCATACTTGGATGTACTTGGAACATCATATTTGTATCTCGCCGCTTCCGGTCGATCCCGCAATGTCGCAGTCACAGGGATCACAACCATCTTCAGCAGCGACTCCATCTCTTGCAGGCCTTCGCTTGCGAGATACTAGATCTGACCTCCCTACACCTTCCACACATGCATCTAATGTACCTGATTCCGACGATGATGTTGATGATGACGAGGAGGTGCATCGTGATCAGTATGACAGGATCATCATAGTCCCTGAGGGTGATGGGTAAGAGTAATTTGATTTTTTTTCGTTTATTGTTTTGTACAGTTTGTACTAATATATTAATGTATTTTTTTTGTTAAATTGCAGGTTCATCCCGAGTAACACTACTACGAGGATAATCACCAAAGCCACCAGAAAGCTTTATGATGCCCCTTATACGAGTTGGAGCGAATTCCCATTCACGTTGAAGGAGAATTTTTTTAATGAATTTAAGGTATAAATTTTCTTTTAAGCTTTATAATTATTTAAATTTATGATATTTTCATACAATATTTAACTTTTGAAATACAGAGCAAGTGTGTATGGGAACACCGCTATAGCGCGGAGGTGGCTGCAAATTTTAATCTTAAGGCTCGGAAGCGGTTGTCACATAGTTTATCCAACGCTAGACTGCACAACCAGAAGCCTGAATGGTTGCTTGACCATTTATGGGAGGATTTTCAAAGGCAGTGGCTTACCACAGAGTTCTTAAAGAAGAGCGAAAAAGGAAAAAAAGCTCGCGCATCCGAGAAGGGAGGCTCCTTGCACACTGGAGGTGCGATCAACCAAGGGACTATAAAAAGAAGATTGGTACGTAATTTATTAATTTATTTTAATTTTCAAAGTATATCTATTCTGTTTATTAACTATAATTTATGAATTTTCAGGAAAAGAGGTTGGGTCGTCCAATGAAGCAAGATGAGTTGTTCAAGGAGACTCATATTGTCAAGAAGAAGAAAGAGACTGATCCAGAAAGGTTGGTCGAGGGCCGAGCATCACCTGTACATGTAAGTTTTCACTTTTCATTAAGTATTTTGATTTACTCTTATATAAATTTTCAAGTATTAATTAAATATAATTTTTCTTATAGGATCGCTTCACAGCTGACGTGGAGGAATTCATACGCAGTCAGCCACCTAATGAGTCGGGCGAGGCAATCCATATTTCGGAGGAGGATGCAGAAAGACTATGGATGCAGGCGGCTGGCGGTGCAAAATATGGGAAGGTATACGGGCTTCCTAATAAGAAGTTCCATCGCTATCACTGTGGAATGCAAGGAATAGGAACTTCCTCGCAAGGCGAGCAACTAGACGGGGAGAGCCTCTCCTCTATGCGGGAGACTGTGGCAAAGCTCACAAGCGAGCTACAAGCGTCCAAGGAAAGAGAGAAGCTTAGAGATGCTCAGTACCTTGGCATGCAAGCTCAGATCAAATCTCTCCTAGCTTCTGGAGCTTTTCCGATTCCCGGGTCTCGCGAGTCATCGCCAGAGGCTCACCTTGAACATGACAGTTCCATCCGTCCTCCCCGTCGTAGTTCCTCCTGTCCTCCCCGTGGTCGTTCTTCTCGTCCTCCATAAAATGACCCTTCTCATTACCGTCTTGATAATGAAGATTCATCAGACGGTGATGATAATGATGTAGAATGAAACAATCATTGAGTAGTTGTGTATACTTTCAACTAGACAATAGAACTTTGGTTCTTTTTCGAATAGCCTTGTAATAAGTGTTAACTTATTAGTTTTGTTACTTTAATTTTGTAGTTCTATTGAACTTTAGTTTTAATATTGGTTTTAATGTTGTTGTTGTGTTATTGTGTTCTTGTACTTCTTATTGTTGTTGTTGTTGTTGTTGTTGTTGTTGTAGTTCTTATTGTTGTTGTTGTTGTAATAGGATTTGGTATGCTGGCAGATGGTGTAGCTGCCAAAATAGGCAGTTTCTGCCAAAATAATACACAGAAAAGCGACCAACTTTGGTCGCTATTCTATTAAAAATAATAATTTCCTGGGATATAGCGACCAAAGTTGGTCGCTAATGAACCCAGATTTCAAGAATAGCGACCAACTTTGGTCGCTATTTTCTTTAAAAAAATCATTTTTTCTGCGATTTGCCGACCAAAGTGGGTCGCCAATTTATTAAAAAAAATTCAAATTGTTACAATTAGCGACCAATTCTGGTCGCTATGGATTTAAAATAATTAAAAACATTTATACATTAGCGACCAACTTTGGTCGCTATTGTCCAGATTTTAAAAAATAAAATTTATTTTACAGACCAAAGTTGGTCGCTATATTTTATATAATAAATAAATAAATAATAACGTAATTTAATTTAAGCGACCAACTTTGGTCGCTAAATTTATATTATTAAAATATTACAGCGACCAATGTTGGTCGCTTTTTGTTGATACCCGTTATATTTGGTCCTTTCACCTTAGGGACCAAAGTTGGTCGCTATTTAGCGACCAAACATGGTCTCTAAATAAAAGGGACCAACGAAAAAGCGACCAGGCCTGTTTGGACGCATTTTGGTCGCTTTTTCACTGTTTAGCGACCAACTTTGGTCGCTTTTACCCGATTTTTTAGTAGTGTCACCGCTAGTTCACATACACCAAATCTCACTATCTTCTATTTTCCTCAACTCATAAAATGGAGAAGATCCAAACAGTTCCACAAAAGGAGAAAGCTCATTCTTCTTCTTCTTCTTCTTCTTCTTCTTCTTCTTCTTCTTCACGGCCGGCCGACGATAAAACGCCGGTGGATCCGCTCCCTGAGGAGTGCGTTCCTGGCCCATGTGTCCGTAAATACGATTTCAAGACCGAGAAACCTCCCTCGGTCCTGGTGGATGTGAGAACGTCTTGAGATACATTTGCTCGATAACCGCGGGGTATCTCGAGCATATCAAGAGGGACTACAATTGGGGGACAAAGTGGTAGTGATCCCATCCCGTGAAGAGAGAATCACCCCCCACGTGGAAGGGTACCTAAGTGTTTACACTTACCCTTTCACATTGGGCCCCCTTGACCCTTTCATCATTGACTTTTGCCGTCAATACCAGGTGACCTTAGGGAAAATCGACCTCACCTTTTGGCGCAAAGTGATCATGCTCTGATTCTTCACAAGCAAAGTCGAGGGGCTGCCATTCACCCTCGAGCATCTCATCAGAATATACAGGCCCCGTATCTTTCGAGGGTTGTTCAAACTACAACGTTGGGCAAACAAGGAGTTGTTCTAGAGCATTGGCGAGGACAAAGACCAAGTATGGATGGGTCGATTTGTTCGGGTGAGGACCTCTGATCTCATCTCAAAGGAGAATATGCTATTTCCCGAGAAATGGAACTCGAAGTGTAAGTGTTATTTCGCTTGTCAATTTCCATGTTTTTTCCGTTTTCCTGCTTTATTAATGTCTTACTTTGTCATGCAGCGGTTGTTTGGATTCCTCGAGCAATCCCTGACCTCGAGAGCTTGGTCCGAAAATTGGCCTCGACTTCTACTTATGCTGAGCGTTGTTGGCGCGATTTGGCAAAAGGTCGATGAGAAGCAAAGAACCATGATATGTTTCCTCTTTCACATATCTGATGAATTGGCGATATTGCTTTTCACTAACTTAACATCTTCTATTGCAGGCCTGATCAAGGAAGCAACCCTTAGGCCTCCGTCTAGAAAAGAGGAGGCTTTGGCCACGACTCTGAAGCCGGGGAAGGACAATAAGAGAAAAACGCCTCGACCTCCGAAGACCCAAAGAACAAGAAGAAAAAGAGCTCGATTAGAAAACCGAGAACAGAGGTTGATGCCCTCTCTGCCCATGTAATTCGGGGATTAAGGGAGGAATAAGAAGAAGATTAAGACGGCGACTTGGTGCTTGTGACCCGAGTGAGGAAAGTCGTCGAGACCTCCAAGGACACTAAATTGGTGGCGGTTGATGAGTCCCCACCTCGTGCTGAGGAGGCTTCAAATAAGGATTCATTCGAAGTCCCCGAATCATCCGAGGTCGAGGATACTTATCGTTAAACGACGAGCATACCAGAGGAGGCTGGTCCCGAGACCTCTCGAGTTGAACAGAGCGCCCCGAGTAACTCGCTTGGGGAAATGACAACATGTCACTCGCCATCCCTTCCTGCCTTTTCTGAAGAGGCTATACAGGATGCTCAAGCCATGAGGACTCCCGAAGTAGGCGGAGTCCCTGGTTGGGAGGATCCCTTTCGGTACTGCTTTACCGGGGTTGATGAAGTTACCGACCTTAGTGATGCATCCAACCTCTTCGAAGAGGCCCAACGTCTACTGAACCGAGTAAGTTTAAATTCTTCTGTTGATCTAACTTTCCTTTGTTTTTTCTTTTTCTGTCTAACTCCTTTCCTTTTTTATACAGGCTTCTCTAAGTCCCAAGCTGAATTGAGCCAATGCGAGGCCGATCTCTAAAGGCTTTCAGAAGAGAGGAATTCCCTCAAGCTTCACTACGGGCAGAAAAATAAGGATATTAAGTACCTCCGAGCCAATTTGGCTAAAGCTCTAAGGAGGAAACCGATCTGACCAAGAAGGTACTGATTCTCTTGAAAAACCATGGACTTGATTCGGGGATGGAGGCTAACGTTTCGATATCACAGCTACAACGAAAGATCGAGAGGATTGAGTTGTTTCGGAGGAGGTCGATCAAGTGAAGGCAGAGTCTTACAGGTTGAAGGAAGGCAAGAACCGCCTTGGTGCTGAGAAAGAGACCGTCCTGACCCAGTTGTGGTCAGTCGAAGCCCAGCTTAGAAATATGAAGGAAAAGTGCTCGACCCAAGCAAAGAAGATTGAAGAGCTTGAGGCTCAGTTGGCTTCTGAGCTTGCAAAGGTCCAAGCTGAGGCTAAAAAAGCAAAGGCCGAGGCTGATAAGACAGTGGCTATATATCGGGACGATGCCGAAGCTGCTCAAGCTCAAGTGAGGGAGGCTGCCGATACTGCTCAAACACGAGCACATTGGATTTTTGAGCTTGCAAGATTCCAATCTTGGAGGGAGACCCTCAGGGAGATCCACGCTTGAGGTTTTGACCTTTCTGATGAGATAGAAAAGTTAAAGGAGCATGAAGCCGATGCTAGGCTACTAGCCTCTTCTGATGACGACAACGATGATGATGACGACAACAAGAGTGGGTCCGAGAATGATGAGGGACCCGAGGAAAAAGCTGCCCTCGTGGAAGAAGTTACCCCCGAAAATAGCTAGGAACTTTGTATGTTTATTTTTCTTTTTGCGTAGGACCCTGGTTGGTCCTTTGTAAATACCTTTGTTCACATATATAAAAAATTGTTCTTTTTGAATTTCGTCCCAATTTTTGACTTGTGAGAATTTTGATTTGTTTCATGCAATGTTAAAATTTGTTTGTGAAACTTAAGCATCTTGGCCAAAGTCGTGATAATATAGTCTTTGTAGTTGAGTGAGTACTTGATCGAACTCGCAGTAATAAAACCCTTAGGTTTTAGTTGAACGAGGATGAACTCTCGAGCTCAATATAATGGCCCTTAGGCTCTTGAATCGGGCCGATATAGCCTCAGATAAATGGTTTTTCCCTTTTCATCTTAAATAATTTAAACATATAGGAATTTGTTGTGACTTAGCACGAAGTAAGTCTGTACATGTTGGGTTTTTTCTTGATCTAATGTTATCGGGACCCTTTGCTTTTTTGTGCCTCAGCATAAGTTTGTACTAAATTGTTCGATACCTCTTAAGGTTTTTCGAGGGCTGATGTTATCGAAGCCCTTTGATTATTTTGCCGAGAGTAGCATTTTTAATTGGTTAATATAAGGATTCGAAGGCCTATTTTTATTGCGGAATTCGTACGTCTCCGAGCCACATTGGTTTGGCCGTAGCCTTGGAATTTGTCTCTTGGGATTATTTTCCCAATGATACTTTGAACTTGTTCAAAGTGTTAGTCCCCGAGTAGGGTGGCCTTGGCCTATGAACTCGAGGGTTGCCCCTTTAAGGTCTTATGGTCTCGAAGTTTAATAGTTCTAACATGTTGATTTTTTTACGGCAGTCCCCGACTACGAGGTTGATCGTTCGAAGTTTAGCTGCAATTGGCCCTTGAGCCCGTTTCCACAATAAATCATAAGTATGGAACTTGTAAAGTAGAAACATCAATAAGGCACGGGACATCTGGTAAGTAAAAATACTTCTTTTATAGTTCATACATGCGTACATGTTTTGCCACTAGGGCTCGAGCAATCTACATGGACACGGTTCATTCGACCGCTTGGTCCTTTACAAAATTTTCCTATCGAGACCCTGTTAACATGAAGTAATTTCCTTGAAAACATAACATCGGAGGGTGATGCCCACCAGTAGTCGGGGTTGATTGTAAAGAAGCCTCAGATACTCTAAGTTAGCACGAACAAATGGTTGCCTCGTTATGAACCTTGCCGAAAAAACCCATTTGCGATAAAAACCGGTCAAAGGGAAAAAGAGTACAATGCGTGCTTTACGACCTAAGGATTTCATGCTTGGAGAGAACTTCGATGCCTTCGCTCGAACACCTGCAATAAGTTAGTACAAACTGTAAATGAAAAAGGAGAAGTTCGTACCTCAACAATAATATCGTTTGAGGAGTGATATGTTCCAATTATTTGGTAGTTGTTCGCTGCTCATTGTTCCAAGCTTGTAGGATCCCTTTCCGACGATGTCGAGGACCTGATACGATCCTTCCCAATTTGGGTCGAGTTTTCCTACATTTAGGTCTCTAGTATTGAGGGTGACTTTTCTCATAACTAAGTCCTCGATTCGAAAGCGGCGAAGGTTTATCCTCCGATAATAATACCTTTCGATGCATTGTTTTTGGGCGACTTCCCATTTTTCATCTAGTAGCTCGAGGCTCATATTCATAACCTCATGATTTGACTCTTCTGTTGCGTACCAAAACCTGGCGCTGGGTTCCCCGACTTCGACCGGGATCAGGGATTCGGCGCCATATACAAAGGAGAATGGTGTTGCCTCCGTACTAGATTTTGATGTTGTTCGATATGCCCAAAGGACTTCGGGTAAAATTTCTCTCAATTTTCCCTTGACGTCGTTTGATCTTTTCTTTTGATTCTGAATGATGGTCTTGTTTGTTGATTTGGCTTGTTCGTTCCCACTAGGATGATACGACGATTTTGGCAGGTATCCCGAATCAACATATGATGTGATCCCAGATGAAGTCTATAACTTCTTTTTCTGTGAGTTTCTCGAAGGCCTGTGCTTCAACCTACTTAGAGAAATAGTCAGTCGAAAATAAAATGAATTTAGCTTTACCTAGGGTCGATGAAAGAGGGACGACGATGTCCATTCCCCATTTTATGAATGGCCAAGGGGATAGGACTGAATGAAGTTTCTCTCCCGGTTGGTGGATCATCGGTGCATACTTTTGGCACTTATCGCATTTTCGAACAAATTCTTTAGTATCTTTCTCCATATTGGCCCAATAGTATCCTGCTCTTATGACTTTGTGAACTAGTGATTCGGCAACTGAATGGTTCCCGCAAGTACCCTCGTGAACTTCTCGTAGGACGTAATCGGTGTCTCCTGGTCCCAAACATACTGCCAACGGTCCATCAAACATCCTCCTGTATAATGTTCCATCTTCAGCCGTATGAAATCAAGCCACAATAAACCTTGCCAAACAATGAGTCATATACGATATTGCCATGGTCATTTAGTTCAATTAAATCAATTCACAACTCCTTTTCATCACTTGTTACACAACCCTTAGCACTTAGATACATTCACAGATTTGGGTTCGTTACCATTCTTTCACACCAACATATTCAAGCATTTAACGAACCTTGCACATGATAGAGTAATCACAGAGAAATCACCTTTCACAATTTCAATTAACATGGTAATCGACTAAGAAAATCAAAGCATGAAATCTTACACCTCAACACAGCTGGACAATCAATTTCATATATACTCAGCAAGAAACTCATACCGAATGCTTGGAAACCAACAAGGTGACTCTACGAAGATTAAAGTTAGCCATACATACCTCGAGTCGAAATTCCCCTTTTATATCTATCACAATTCACCGAACCGGCAAGCACCGTCAATCTAGTCCACAATGTGACATATTTCACTTAGAATTAGGAACCATGAACATAACTCGAACTCATTTTGGCATTTTATCGAACGCTATGTGACCCCTTAGATTACTAACCTCCTTTTTGTGAATAATTACCCAAACTCGTTTTCACTTTACTAGATTATGGAGTTTAACCCACATGCATGCAAGGTATCGACTTTTATTTTCAAGAATCAATTTTTGTGTTTTACCCCTTTTTAGCTAAAACCTGAGAATTAAAAGGAAATGGGGTGGGGACTTACCTCTTAGAGTGATGAAGATGACAACTACTCGATAAACTTCCAGGCCTGAGTGATATTTGAAGAATCAATTTGGGGAAGATGAGGACTTCTCTCTCTAGAACCCACTCTCACTTCTCTCTATTTTGTTCAGATGCATGTTAAAAATGAAGGGGAAGGGTGTTTTATTAAACTGGGGGTCGGGTGTAAAATTAGAAATTAAAAGAGCCCCGAAGCAGGAAGTGCGGTCAGGAATGCGATCGCATTCCTGCTATGCAGTCCGCATTCTTGTCGCATAGTTGGCCTTCAAATGGGCCAAAAAGGGAATCGGACTGCCCTGGTATGCGACCATTATGCGGTCCGCATAAATGTTATGCGATCGCATAGTGCGTCGCATAACTCCCTCTGCAAGAACCAATGGTGCAAGAATGCGACAACTATGCGGCCCGCATTCTCGAAATGCGGTCGCATCTTGGGCCGCATAGCTGTCCTCAAATTGGACAGCAGGTTGTCCAGGTATGCAACCACTATGCGGTCCGCATACCTGATCTGCTATCACATAGTGGATCGCAGATCTGCGCAATTCTGGAAAATTTTATCTTTTAAGTCCCGGGGTACTTTTTACTCAAAAAGGTCCGTTTTTTAAGAATTTCCACAGTTATAACAACACAGGGGACTATTCGGGCATTATTTTAGACATGAAATTTTACGGGTCTTTACATCCTCCCCCACTTAAAATCATTCGTCCTTGAATGAGGATCGGGGAATCATTTTGACAGCACAATATGCAAACCCCCAATTTTCACTAACTCCGATATTTTCTGAAAATTTTGCCAGAGTTTCCTTTGTAATTAGGCCTATCTACCTGTCAAAGAGCCCCCGAAACACATTGTTAACCAATATCACATATTTTCAACTACTCCAACAACTTGCTCACAGCTCAGTCACCTCATCAAATCGTATACAATTCAATTACTTCAACATGCTATACACAATTCAGTTAACACCACAACTTGCATATCATTTAACTATCACATGAATTGCACATAATTTAGCTTACTTTAAGGAGTTTCACATTACCCAAATAATCACAACATACACAAATATGGCACAACTTGAGATGTTACAATAGTAAGGAAATTAGGAGAGTGAAGTGTTTTTGCACAAAATTAAACACAAAGGTGTATTTTCTTAGAGATGGCAGTTCTCACGATCACTACTAGACTTATTCAAATAAATGGGGATATTTTTCTTTCATTTCATTTTCCGCTTCCCACGCGGCTTCCTCGACTTGTTGACTTCTCCATAACACTTTAACAGAAGCGACCTCTTTGTTTCTCAATCTACGGACTTGCCTATCAAGAATAGCAACCAGAACCTCTTCATATGACAATTCTTCATTAATTTCAATGGTCTCAATTGGCACGATGGCAACTGGATCTCCAATTACCTTCTTCAGCATGGACACATGAAACACTGGATGCACTAACGACATTTCAGGGGGAAATTCCAGCCTATACGCTACTTGCCCTATCCTTTGAGCGATCCGATACAGCCCGACATACCTCGGGCTCAATTTCGCTTTCTTTCCAAACCGCATCACTCCCTTCATGGGAGACACCTTCAAGAATACCCAATCATCTACTTGAAGCTCCAAATCCCTACGACGAACGTCCGCATAGGATTTCTGACGACTCTGAGCAGTTTTCATCCTCTCCTGAATGACTCTAACTTTTTCCATAGCTTGGTGCACAAGATCCGGTCCTAACAATTCCGCCCCACCAACCTCAAACCATCCAATAGGAGACCTACACCTTCTTCCGTACAATGCCTCAAATGGGGCCATCTGAATACTAGCATGGAAACTATTATTGTAAGCAAACACTATAAGCGGCAAGTGATCATCCCAGCTACCCTTGAAATATAATACACAAGCTCGTAGCATATCTTCAAGCGTCTGAATAGTCCGCTCCGCTTGACCGTCCGTCTGTGGGTGGAAAGTTGTGCTGAGATTTATCTGAGTACCCAAAGCTTGCTGAAATTTCCTCCAAAAGTTAGCTGTGAACTGAGCCCCTCGATCCGAGATAATAGATATTGGAGTGCCATAGAGTCTGACTATTTCTTTGATATACAACTGAGCGCACTGTTCTGCAGTATCGGTAGACTTGACTGGCAAGAAATGCGCCGACTTCGTGAGTCGATCCATTATTACCCAAATTAAGTCAAACTTGCGTTGAGTGCGGGGTAACCCTACCACGAAGTCCATATTGATCATTTCCCATTTCTACATCGGTATTTTCATAAGCTGCGTCAACCCACCGGGAATCTGATGCTCGGCCTTCACTTGTTGACAATTCGGACACCTAGCCACAAAGTCCTCCACACCTCTCTTCATACCATTCCAACAATAAATCTCCTTGAGATCGCGATACATTTTCGTAGAACCTGGGTGAACAGAATACCTGGAATTATGAGCCTCTGCCATTACCCTCTCCCAGAGATCATCCACATCTGGAACACATAATCTCCCTTGACACCGCAAGACACCGTCATCATTGCCGAGTGAAAAGGCTGAAGTCTTGTGATTCAAAATTGCTTCCCTTAATTGTGCCAAAGCTGGATCCCTGAATTGCTTTTCTTTGACTTCCGCTACAAGCGAAGATTCTGCTCCATTACGCACCACGACGTTCCCCTCATCGGAGGTCGAAAGACAGACCCCTAGACTGGCCAACTGATAAACCTCCCGAGCCAAAGGCCACTGACCGACTTCCAAATGTGCCAAACTACCCATGGATTTCCGACTAAGAGCGTCGGCTACCACATTCGCCTTTCCTGGATGGTACAAAATATTCATATCATAGTCCTTGAGCAATTCTAACCACCTCCGCTGCCTTAAGTTCAACTCCTTCTGTTTAAATAAATACTGAAGACTCTTGTGGTCTGTGAACACGTCCACATGGACCCCATAAAGATAATGCCGTCAGATTTTCAATGCAAACACAACCGCTGCGAGCTCCAAATCATGCGTCGGATAATTCTTCTCGTGATTCTTGAGCTGCCTTACGCTATAACTTTACCACATTGCATCAACACACACCCCAAACCAACCCTCGAAGCATTGCAATAAACCACGAAACCCTCTGAACCTTCTGTCAAGGTCAACATTGGCACCGAAGTCAACCTCGACTTTAATTCCTGAAAGCTCTTTTCACAAGCATCAGACCACTGGAACTTAATTGCTTTCTGCGTAAGCTTATTCAATGGGGAGGCGAGAGTAGAGAATCCCTCCACGAACCTCCGATAATACCCGGCTAGACCCAAGAAACTGCGAATCTCTGTAGGGGTCGTTAGCCTAGGCCAATCCTTTACCACTGCAATCTTTTGGGGATCAACCCGAATCCTTTCTCTGGAGACAACATGGCCCAAAAAGGTGACTGATTCTAGCCAAAACTCACATTTTGAAAACTTCGCATACAATTGGTGCTGATGAAGGGTCTGCAGAACTGCCCTGAGGTGATTAGCATGATCTCCCCGACTTCGCAAATAAACAAAGATGTCGTCAATAAATACTATCACAAAGGAGTCAAGAAACGACTTGAAAATTTGATTCATAAGATCCATAAAAGCTGCTGGGGCGTTGGTTATCCCCAATGACATGACCAAAAATTCAAAGTGCCCATAACGAGTCTTGAAGGCGGTCTTAGGGATATCCTGCTCCCTGATCTTCAACTGGTGATACCCGGACCGTAAATCAATCTTTGAGAAGAACCTATCACCTTGCAATTGATCGAATAAATCATCTATCCGAGGCAATGTGTATTTATTTTTGATGGTGACCTTGTTGAGCTACCGATAATCAATACACATTCGAAGCGATCCATCCTTCTTTCTGACAAAAAGAACCGGTGCGCCCCAAGGCGACACACTCGGCCGAATGAAACCCTTTTCTAATAGATCTTTCAATTGTTATTTTAACTCTATCAATTCTGATGGTGCCATCCTTTAAGGTGGAATAGATATTGGTTGTGTATCTAGAAATACATCAATCCCGAAATCGATCACTCTATCTGGCGGAATCCCAGGAAGCTCATCCGAAAACACTTCAAGAAACTCATAAACAACCCGCACGGACTCGGGAGCAGGCGGGTTGTTTATGAACCTCCGAAGTGGTGTCCGCAACCCGGACCAAATGGTAGATGCACCCCTTCCTGATCATCTTAGAGGCCTTAAGATAGGAAATAAACCTACCCCTCAGCACAACATCATTCCCTTTCCATTCAATAATTGGTTCATTAGGAAACTCGAGCCTCATAATTCTGGTTCGACAGTCAAGTTTAGCAAAGCACGAGTAGAGCCAATCCATCCCCATGATAACATCAAAATCTACCATTCCTAGCTCAATCAGACCGGCCGTGGTCTCTCGACCACACATCGTGACAACACAATTCCTATAGACTCGTGCGGCCGTAATAGAATCACCAACCGGAGTCGACACTGAGAACGACTCATGAAGCTGTTCGGGTTCTATCCCAAAACTTGAAGCAATAAATGGAGTAACATATGACAATGAAGATCCGGGATCAATAAGAGCATCAACATCATGTGTTTGAACAGTCAGAATACCTGTGACAACATCTGGAGAAGCCTCCGCACTCTGGAGACCACTCAAAGCATATAATTGACTGGGTCCCCCTTGATCCCGTGCTCTACCCCTAGTTGCACCGCGCCCTGCTGGTGCTGGAGGGCGTGCTAAAGACGTGGCGGCTGACGAACTGGATGGCTGAACAATACCCCTACCTGTCCCCTGACTGGGTGCACGACAGTCTCGCTGAACATGGCCCCTCACTCCGCATCTATAGCATACCGGGATATCCAGGTAACAAGTCTAAGAATGGAACCTCCCACACTTAGGGCATGGGGCCCTCCGCTGCTGCTGGAACCTCCCACCTGAACGACCGGACTGATGGAACCTCCTGCTGCCTACACCTGGTTCAAAGCGACCTCCCTGCTGATAACTGTGCCCTGATGGCGGTGCGCTGGCTGAGGACTGAGCGTAGGAATTAGATGGCCCTGATGACCCTCTCCCAAGGGATGATCTCACACCTCCCACTGAGCTCCCAGGGTTGCCCGCTGACCGGGCCCTACTACTACCCTCTCTCTCCATTCTTATCTTCAATTTCCAAGCCTCCGTAGCCTGGAGAATCCCACAATCTTCCCATAATTCATGTATGAGTGCAAAGCAGCTGTAGCAGCCTCATTGATAACCAAGGGACCAAGGCCCTGAACAAACCGATGAACTTTGGCCTCCATAGTCGGCATCATGTGGATAGCATACTTGGACAAGCGCACGAACTCCATATGGTACTCCTACACACTCATGTTGCCCTGTTTAAGGACCTCAAACTCTGCAGCACGGGCTGCCCTAGTCTCGGCAGGCAAGAAATGATCCATAAAAGCATCTACAAACTCATCCCACCTCGCCGGAGGGCTCCCTTCTCCACCGGAATTCTCCCACATCTCAAACCATGAATATGCTGCTCCCTTTAGACGATAGGAAGCTAACTCAACCCCCTCTATCTCAGTAGCCCTCATAACTCGAAGGGTCTTGTACATTTCATCTATAAAATCCTGAGGGTCGGCCTCAGGGTCGGTGCCTACGAACTCTGGAGGGGCTAACCGCAGAAACTGGTTGACCCTGGAACCCAAAGAATCCCCTTGTTCGCTAGAGGACGCAGGGGCAGCATGTGATCTTTGGGCCTGAGAGGCCACTAGCTGAGTCAACATCTGAGTAGATCCCCTGAGGTCCCCATCAGAAATACCGGGACCGGAAGCTGGGTCTGAGGAAGGATCAGGAACATCAGCGGGAGGGATTGTGGCACCCTCCGCTGGAGCAGGAATTAGAACAGTTTGTCCTGGAATGAAAAGGTCAGGCAGATTCAGGGTCGGGGAATCATTTTGACCTGCACCGTCAGATAAGGAATTTATGGCCACACTTGGGGTGTCATTGGCCTCTAGGCCGAGTCGAGCTCTCTTCTTGGGAGCCATTTACTAAAAATTAGGACAATGCACGATGAATCAAGCAACTTTTGTTCATAGAGTCCTTGATTCCTTAGGGTCCGATAGGAGCTTCCCATTTTTTAGATACTTGATATATTTATTCCTCCAATCCCAAGTTAGGCTTGTGGAGTTTATTTCGGCATGGCCTTCCTCGATTACTGACTTCGAAAGTGTTACGACGGTCCCAGAGCTGATTTCGTCGTCTTCGGTCGATGACCCCAAATTTGCAAGGGCATCGGCTTCGCTGTTTTGTTCTTGGGGTACATGCTGTAAGGTTCATTCTTTAAATCGATGTAATGTTACCTACAATTAATCCAAGTACCTCTACATTCTATCCTCTCGAACCTCGAAGGTTCTGTTGACTTGGTTTACCACCAGTAGGGAGTCACATTTAGCCTCGATGACCTCCGTTCCCAAGCTTTTAGCCAGTTTGAGGCCTGCAATCATGGCCTCATACTCGGCCTCATTGTTAGTCAACTTAGAAGTTTTGATAGATTTCCTAATTGCATTGCCCGTGAGAGGCTTCAAAACGATGCCTAGCACGGACCCTTTCACATTTGAGGCGCCGTTTGTAAAATGGATCCACACCCCCGATGATGTACCCGATTTTAACCAAAGTTTCTCTTTGACCTCGGGTTCGAGGGCTGGGGTGAAGTCGGCCACTAAGTCTTCTAAGATTTGAGACTTGATGGTCATTCGGGGTTGATACTCGATATCATAACCACTGAGTTCGACAGCCCATTTGGCCAATCGGCTTGATATTTCGGGCTTATGCAAAACATTACGAAGAGGATAAGTGGTTACCACACATATAGGGTGACACTGAAAATACGGTTTTAGTTTCCTAGAGAATCTTATTAGAGCAAGCACCAATTTTTCTAAGTGTGGGTACCGGGTTTCGGCCTCACCTAAAGTTCGACTTACACAATAAACGGGAAATTGTGTACCTTGCTTTTCTCAAACTAGGACACCACTTACCGTGACTTCTGAGACTGCTAAGTATAAGTATAGTTGTTCGTCCGTTTTTGGAGTATGAAGCAATGGTGAACTCGAGAGGTGCCGTTTTAACTCTTTTAACGCATGTTGGCATTCCGGGGTCCAGGAGAAATTGTTCTTCTTTTTGAGCACTGAGAAGAACCCATGACTTCGATCTGCTGACCTCAAGATAAACCGGCCCAAGGCGACTATCTGCCCTGTCAATCTTTGCACGGCCTTAGCACTGTCCACAAATGTGATGTCTTCAATTGCCTTGAATTTATTGGGGTTGATTTCGATCTTGACCAAATGATATGCATAAAAGATGAGGAGGGAAGAGTGTTAGTGGAGGGTGCACAGATTAGGCAGAGATGGCAGGCGTACTTCCATAAACTCTTGAACAAGGAAGGTGATAGGGGTATCACGTTCGGGGAGATGGGGTACTCGGAGCGTCAGCGAGATTTTGGATACTGTAGACGCATACGAGTGGGGGAGGTGGTAGAGGCTATACGTAGGATGAGTAGGGGTAGAGCGAATGGGCCGGACGAGATCCCGATGGAATTCTGGAAGAGCGTGGACAAGGAGGGTTTGGAATGGCTTTCTAGGTTGTTTAACGTCATTTTTAGGACGAAGAAGATGCCCGAAGAGTGGAGGTGGATCATGATGATCCCGTTGTACAAGAATAAGGGGGATGTCCAAAACTGCAACAAGTATAGGGGTATCAAGTTGTTAAGCCATACGATGAAAGTGTGGGAGAGGGTGATTGAAGGGAGTTTGAGGAGGTGTGTGTCCATTTCCGAGAACTAGTTTGGTTTCATTCCGGGGCGGTCGACTACTGAGGCCATTGACATTATGAGGAGATTGGTGGAGCGGTATAGGGCAGTGAAGAATGATTTGCATATGGTGTTCATTGACCTGGATAAAGCATATGATAAAGTACCGAGAGAGGTTCTTTGGAGATGCTTGGAGGCTAGAGATGTGTCTGTAGCATATATCAGAGTGATTCAGGACATGTATGATGGGGCTAAGACACGGGTGAGGACAACAAGAGGAGAATCTGATTACTTTTCGATTGATATGGGATTGCATCAGGGATCAGCACATAGCCCATTTTTGTTTTCCCTGGCGATGGATTCTTTTACGCGTCACATTCAGGGGGAGGTGCCTTGGTTCTTGTTATTTGCGGATGACATAGTACTGATTGATGAGATGCGAGGTGGCGTTAACGAGAGGCTGGAGGTCTGGAGACATACATTAGAGTCGAAGGGTTTCAAGTTAAGCAGGAACAAGACAGAATATTTGGAGTGCATGTTCAGTGGTGTCACCAGGAGGCGGACGGGGATGTGAGACTCGATACGCAAGTCATTCCCAAGAAAGAGAGTTTCAAATATCTGGGATCCATAATTCAGAAGGATGGGGAGATAGATGAGGATGTTACTCACCGTATCGGAGTAGGATGGGTGAAGTGGAGGCTCGCTTCCGGTGTCTTGTGTGATAAGAATGTTCCATTGAAACTTAAGGGTAAGTTCTACAAGGTAGTGGTCAGACTGACTATATTGTATGGGGAAGCGTGTTGGCCAGTCAAGAAGTCTCATGTCCAGAAAATGAAAGTAGCAGAAATGAGGATGTTGAGATGGATGTGTAGGCATACTAGATTGGATAGAATTAGGAATAAATTTATTCGGGACAAGGTGGGAGTGGCCCTTGTGGAGGCTAAGATGCGTGAGGCAAGGTTGAGATGGTTCGGGCATGTTAAGAGGAGAAGCACATGTGCCCAGTCAGGAGATGTGAGAGGTTGGTCGTGGGAGGTGAGAGGAGGGGCAGAGGTAGACCTAAGAAGTCTTGGGGTGAAGTGATCAGGCGGGACATGGCGCAGCTTGAGCTGACCAAGGACATGACCCTAGATAGAAGGGTGTGGAGGTGTAAGATTAGGGTGGAAGGTTAGTAGATAGTCGTGCGTTTCTTTGTCTTCCCTAGTTCGTTGATATTAGTGCTAGTATGGTTCCCTCTTTTCCTTAGTTTGCTATAGTTGCGTGTCCTGTTCTGTTACTACTTACCTTCGGTATTTCCGTAGTTGCTAGCAGTACTTCGCCATAGTCTGGTATGCTGCCTCGGACCCTTTGCCTGAATAGACTATATTGCTATAGCTTGTTATTGGTACCTCTTTAATATTCTTTGTTGTTATATCTGATTTAGTTTTCTAACGATTTGTCTTGCTATCACTTGTTATCAGGGCTCCCTTCACCTTAAGCCGAGGGTCATTTCGGAAACAGTCTCTCTATCTTTCCAGGGTAGGGGTAAGGCTGTGTACATCCTACCCTCCCCAGACCCCACATGGTGGGAATATACTGGGTAGTTGTTGTTGTTTTTGTGATTTCGATTCCCACAATTTGACAGCATAAAGCCAAGGAACTTGCCCGAACCGACCCCGAAAGCACATTTCTCGGGGTTGAGCTTCATGTTGTATTTTCTCAATATGTTTAAGGTTTCCCGCAAATGTGTCAAATGGTCCTCTGTGCGCAGGGACTTAACTAGCATATCATCAGTATATACTTCCATTGATATACCTATTTGTTCTTTGAACATTTTGTTCACTAGGCGTTGGTAGGTAGCACCAGCATTTATTTAGCCCAAATGGCATTACGTTATAACAATATGTATCATATTTAGTGATGAACGAAGTCTTTTCCTGATCCTCTGGTTTCATTTGAATTTTATTGTACCCAGAGTAGGCGTCGAGAAAACTAAGGATCTCGTATCGTGGCATCGATCATGCGATCGATATTCGACATAAGAGAAAAGTCTTTAGGACATGCTTTATTTAAATCTTTATAATCTACACACATCCTAAGTTTGTTCCCCTTCTTAGGGACTACCACTATATTTTCTAACCATTCGGGATATTTTACTTCCCAAATGGATCTTATTTTGAGAAGCTTAGTTACCCCGTCCTTGATGAATGCATGTTTTACCTCGGACTGGGGACTTCTCTTTTGTTTCATTGGTCTGAACTTCGGGTTTAGGCTCGATCGATGTGTTGTGATCTCCGGTGGGATCCTTTTCATATCTAAGTGGGACCAAGAAAAACAATACATATTATCAATACGAAATTTAATGAGTTTTTTCCTAAGTTCGGGGGTCAACCCCGTACCCAGGTATACCTTTTGATCGAGTAGGTATTCGATCAATATAACCTGTTCCAGATCTTCGACTACCGATATGGTGGCATCAGAATCTTCGGGGATAATGAAGGATCGAGGGATCCAGTAGTCGTCATCCTCTTCCATTCCCAGCTTTTTCGACTGAGTCGAGACTGGTGGCTGCGGTTGCTATTTGGCCTTCTATTTTCCTTCGACCTCCGATACTTTTGATGAAAGTGCCGATATCGGTATTGCCTCATCAACTGCGAACATTTCCTTTGGTGGAAAGTTGAAGGGACTGCCCTCATATTGTGAATCCAGGGCCTTCCGAGCAGGGCGTTGTACCATATGTTGCCCTCGATTACATGGAACATGGTTTCTCGAATAGTTCCAGCTATGTTCACCGGTAAAATGATTTCAGCTTTAGTTATTTCGCTGGCCATGTTGAAACCATTTAGGACCCGAGCTGCCGGTACAATTTGATCTTGCAGGCCGAGCTGTTCCACGACCCTCGATCGAATGATATTTGCCGAGCTACCTGGATCGACTAAAACACGCTTAACTTGAATTTTATTCATAATGATAGAAATTACCAGAGCATCATTATGAGGTTGGGAGATTCCTTTTGCTTCCTCATCGTTGAATGATACGGTGCCTTTTGGCACATAATCTCGGGTTCGTTTTCCCCCTAGTAATTGATACTTTAGTGCGTTTGAACACGGGCCCTTGTGGAATGTCGACCCCACTAACGATCATTTGGATCGCATGTTGTGGCTCTTCCTGTTCGTTTTTCCTGTTGACGTCCCTTTCTCTGAAATGATTTTCAGATCGATCACTTAAGAACTCTCGAATGTGGCCCTCGTTGAATAGACGGGCTACCTCCTCCCTCAGTTGTCTACAATCTTCGGTTCTGCCATGCGTGCCATGATACTTGCACATTAGCTTGGGATTTCTCTAGGAAGGATCAATTTGTATGGGTTTGGGCCACCTAGTATCTTTGATTCTCCCAATTACCGACACTATACCTGATGCGTCGATATTGAAGTTATACTCTGATAATCGCGGTGCCTCTGTGCGATCGGCATGCTTACCAAAACCACTTTTGCTCATGAGTCCCCGAGAACTCTGTCCTCGATCGCCCCTTCGATCATTTTGGATGGAATTGCGTCCAAGGTTGTCGTCTTTGCAATCTGCGTTGTACGACTTATATCGGTCTCTGTTCGATCGAGGTTCCATATCGATATCTTTCTGGTTTCTGCCTACAGGCATGTTCGGATATACGGAACTGGAAAGAGTTCCCAATTGGTCATCCTCGACTCTAATCTTTGACTTGTACCGATTATGTACATCGTCCCAGGTTACCGCTGGGTATTCAATCAAGTTTTGCTTCAGTTGACGTGATGCCATCGAACTTCGTTCATTCAACCCCTGAGTAAAGGCTTGAACAACCCATTCGTCTGTGAACGGTGGTAACTCTATGCGTTCCATTTGGAACCGAGACACAAACTTCCTAAGCGTTTTGTTATCCTTCTGTTTTGCTTTGAAAAGATCAGATTTCCTTGTTGCAACCTTTATTGTCCCGACATGTGCCTTCACGAAAGAATCCACAAGCATGGCGAATGAGTCGATGTAATTTGGCGGTAGATTATGGTACCAAATCTTTGCTCCCTTCGATAGAGTTTCTCCAAATTTCTTCAGTAGAACAAATTCGATCTCATCATCTTCCAAATTATTTCCTTTGATGATGCATGTATAGGAGGTGACATGCTCGTTGGGATCGGTGGTCCCATTGTACTTAGGGATTTCCGGCATCCGGAATTTCTTTGGAATGGGCTTCGGAGACGTACTTGGAGGAAACGACTTCTATACAAACTTCTTTAAATCTATTCCCTTCAAAATTGGCGGTGCCCCTGGTATCTGGTCAACCCGGAAGTACTACGTTTCTACTTTCTTATCATTTGCCTCAATTTTTTTCTCTCCTGATTCAATCTGTTTGGTGACTTCCTCGAGCATCTTCATTATTGTGGGGTCAATTCCCGATTCACTGGCATTCGATCTTTTTGGCACTAGTTCAGTTCGGCGGGCGATTTCCGGTTCAACCCCACTCGTCGTTCGATGCTGATTTTGTAGCTGTGCAATAATGTCTTGTTGGGCCAGTAACATCTCGAATATCACTTAGAGATGACTCCTCCATCTCCTCCGCCCTACGTACCTCGACCACCATATCGTCCTTCTCTGCGTACGCTTCCTTCGGGATCTGTGCCCAAATTTGCATTTAGGGCGATATGCGAACTGACATTGACTAGATTGGAAATCGGTTCTCCTTCGTTATCAGCCTGAGGCACCTCGACCCCTGGAGCAACTACTTTGTCGTTTTCCCCGTGAAATCCGAGGCCATTATCACCATGCGTGGGCGCTGTTTGTGAGTTGACATATTTTATACTGAAAACAAAATACTGACAAGAACAAGCGTAAAATAGCGTGTGTTATCGGAACAGTATTTAACAATCACTATTATCCTTATTCCCACGGTGGGCGCCAAAATGTTTACCCTAAAATTTGGATAACAATTAAACTTATATTGTGGTTTTAAAGATATGTGATTTCGCTCAATATCAATTGATAAATATGAAAGTAAATGACAAAATTAAACTACAAATGAATCAAGCCAATGTTCAAATAGAGCTTCAGCCTCGAGTCAAGCTACCCTCGAGCTGATAAGTGCAAGAATAGTAAGAGATCGAATAAACTGATGAACAATAACACAAGTAAGAAAGAGAGTTGTATTGCTTTAATCTCTGTGAATGATGATGCTTACAAATGATTAGAACTCCTTTTTATATAGTAGATGAATTCTACTTATGGTATAACTCTAATTACAGAAGGAAATCGTATAATTAGCTAATTAACCACTCCTAATTTTATCCGTTCCGTGATTTACGCCATGATCCTCGACCAATCACAGATATTTCGCTCTTCTGTTACTAAGCTATCCCCGATGTTATTCGGAGTCTGTCTCCCTTGGCCTCGATTGATACAACCTCGATCTCAAACTCAATTCCTCAGCTCCATGATTCGGTCGAAACTGACCTTTAATGCAACATTCCAGTCTCAATCAAATAGTAAAACTGGGTAGCCCCAATTTCAACCATATAGAAGTTTCTGAAGACTAAAGGTTGGGTTAGAGAAATGGAAAAGAAAGAAAAGATCTTTGATATATATATATATATATATATATATATATATATATACCTCGATCTCAAACTCAATTCCTCAGCTCCATGATTTGGTCGAAACTGACCTTTGATGCAACATTCCAGTTTCGATCAAATAGTAAAACCGGGTAGCCCCGATTTCAACCATATAGAAGTTTCTGAAGACTAAAGGTTGGGTTAGAGAAATGGAAAAGAAAGGAAAGATCTTTGATATATATATATATATACTTATGTTAATCTTATGGTCATGAAAAGTGAAAGTAGAATTTAAAGACTAAATTAAAGGGTAGAGTTGTTTGGAAATTAAATAAGAAAGGGAAGGAAAGAAAGATAGTGCACTTAGTATCATAATCTACACATGTTTTAGTCATATTTCTCTTCATTCTTCTAATTTTTATTCTAATATATCGAGTCTAAGATTAAATAATAGTACTAAATATTACCGACCATAAAGAAGAATTCGCGGAATTTGGTTCTTCTTAGCATGTCATATTCTCTTGTCTGTGAAAAAAAAAAAGGATTCAGTCTTAGATTCTTTCAAATGATAATACAGAGAAAGTCCAGCTAAACCATGTTTTGGTAAGTTTTATTTGCAATTTGTCACAATACATGAAACTAAAACCAATCTCTATTTGACATGTACTATGACATACCAACAATTGTTGTGTGGGAATATGATCGGAAGTACTCCATTCAATCTTAACCAGATGTCTCGAGTTCGAGTCCTAGGTATAAAGTCGCATTTGCTAGGGAGTGATTTATCCTTTAATGTAAAATTTTCCGGCGCGAATCCAAATTTAATAAGATTGCAATACGACTAGCGGACACGAGGTGAAAAAACAAAAAAACAAATTGACATATACTAGCTACTTCTAGTAGTAGTTGGTTGATTAACTTTTTCTTATAATAAGCTAACAGATCATATGGAAACGTATATGGGCTATATCCTCAGTCAAAATTGATTTGAAGAGCATTTAGTAACATCTTTTTTGAGCTCTTTCAGTTGTTCTTTCCTTTTTCTTTTTTGAAAATTAGGAACCAAAAGGGAATTCATTAAGGAATTTTTAGTCGACAAGAATCACAATATAAAAAATAAAATGAAGAAAGAAAGGAAAATAGTCTACAGAGTTAGGCAAATATGAACTGGATGAGATTCTATACGTAAAAAATACAATAATGGATGAAACTTAAATACTCTTTTTAATTCTTTTTTCTTTTTCAGTTTCCTTTTCTGGTCTATCCCCATTACAAAATCTACAAGAGATAAAGATGATAATAGTAAAATTGTGATGTATATAACTTAAAACTAGTCAATAGAAACCCATGCATTGCGTATAAATCGTTACACTGAAATAAGTATAATTCATCTAAACAAAAGATTCCCTTTGTGGGGTTAAGGATTTGGATGGATAAAGTAAAAATGGATTCTTCTCAATCCGATTATTCCACTACAAACTCTTTTTTTTTTCTCTTTGGTTGATAGTTAGAATTATAGGGATTCGAAGAACTCAAATGTTCGCAACACCTGTCGATTTTCTATTTATACAATATTGTTAGGGTGAAATTATTTCTTTTTGTCCAATCATCTTCTATCTTTTGATTATTGTCTGTAAATTTCTTTGAACCATGTATTAACACTTCCAATTATCTTCTTTCTTTTGATTCTAAATATCGCTTACGTAGTTGAGATTTTTTCCCTTATCTATATATGAAACATGTCTGCCTTAATTATACTATGATAATAAGAATGGTATATTATATTCACTGATTCCTATAGTTTACAATATTTTTGCAAAAGTTACTGGACACGACACACCACTGCCTACAATCTTCTCGCACTATTCAAACTCCATCAAAATGGCCATATCTAGGAATAGTTTAAGTTACCTGCATTATTAATAATGAAAATTCATCATTAGTACAATTTAATTGTTAATATCAATCTATTTTTCATGTTATCATATTAGACTTGGTATGGAAAATTACATGTTTTTTTTGTGGTAAATAATTAACTTTATTACCAATTGAAACGTATGTACAGTACACAGAATTACATGTTATTGTAGGTCATAACATAACACTACAAATATTTTTTACACTGTCAGTGCATATAACATAAACTCATCTATCTAGTACTTACCCCACCATCACCCTCCTCCAGAGGCGGACCCATGTGTATTGGTATGGGTCAACGGACCCCGTAAACTTTGGCAGAAATCTTGTATATATATACGGATATACCTTGAAAATGGTTAATTTAAAGCAGTTGACACCCTGAACACTAAAAGCATTTAGGGAGCACTGATTGATGAGCAAAATAATATACCCTTGTCGCATAAAAATTCTGGGTCCACCTCTCCCCTCCTCAAACCACGCACACCCCTCTCAGAATTTTTTTAACTAAATATAATAAGTAGCAAAAATCCTCTATATAAGCCTCTCACATCCTCTTCCTTCAAGCCATCTCACAAGCAAGAGATTTAGAAATATTCTCATCATTTCTCCTTTCCTCCATAAACTAACATCTATCTTAGCTCCATCAAATAAGTAATATGTCTGGAGTTTGGGTATTCAAGAATGGAGTTGTCCGACTTGAAGATTGTCAAGGCTCAAGTGGTCGTCGAAAAGTGCTAGTTCATGTTCCAAGTAATGAAGTCATCACATCCTATGCAGTTCTTGAAAGGAATCTTTATTCACTTGGTTGGGAAAGGTATTATGATGATCTTGACCTTCTTCAGTACCATAAAAGATCAACTGTCCATCTCATTTCTCTCCCAAAAGATTTCAACAAGTTTAAGTCCATGCACATGTATGATATTGTCGTCAAGAATCGCAATGAGTTTGAAGTTAGAGACATGTGATAATAATTAAGAAAGAAGATGGGTTCATTAATTTGAAGTCATTCTTCTACCTGTGTGCTTCTTTGTTTTTTTTTTTTTGTTTTTTTTTTCTAATTTGGGGTGATTTTCTATAGTGTGTTGTAATGTAGGTTTGAGATTTTGTGGTTTGTTTCATATAATGCTGCAAATGTTGGAAAGTTGTAAGGAATGAATGTTGGAATGTTAATGATGTATATTTAAAGGTTGTTACTCCATTTTCATTATACTTTCTCTCGGCGGCGAATTTAGGAATTTTTTAATGAGTATTTAAACTTGAAAGAAATAAAAAAATATTCCCGAGAAAACGTGTTAAATATATGTTATATATTTCTAAAACGTAATATTTTACTTATATACACAGTGCAATGAGTAGTCAGCTGACCACCCTTCTGACCATATGGCTTCGCCAATGCTTCCTCTCCATTTCCTCAACTCTATATTTAAACGCACGACATCCAAATTTGAATTTAACGGTCTAGATTATAGTACATTAACAAGTATCTTAACCATAGTTAAATTAAATAAGTTTTGGACAAGTATAGTGTCCAACTTTGGTGTGAAAAAGGTATATATCCCCCACAATTTATGCTACTGCTACCCATTTAATATTATTATTTTTGGATTCAAATATTAAAATTGTAGAACATGAACCTAAGAGGTTTTGGTTATTCTTTTTTGAAAAGTATTCTCTGGACCTTAAAATTATTAAATGGGACTTATATGTATTCATGTGCGTAGTTGAGGAAATACACAAAAAGTATTAATGGAAAGGAGCCGCATCCGAATTTCATAATGATCGACAATAAGAACATTTTCTCTTTAATTTCTCGATTCTTTTAAGAAGAAATAAATGAAGAAGTATATCCTCGTTCTTCATCTTCACCTTTAATGCCTTCGAAAGATCACGTGCAGAGTGCACCCATCCCAAGACATGCCCATCTGCTTCTTCTCTTCTTTTTCTTTCTATTCTATTCTATTGTAGTACTATATCCTATTACTTGAGCTTAGACATGTAAAGTGATAAATATTCTTTCGTTTTTAATAAGAGGTTTTAAGTTTGAGTAATAATATGAAATCACGTCTGCTAAAGAGTACTTTACTTTTGTATGTGTACTTTTCACAAATTTGAATTTAATTGGATCTCGGAAAGACCACACTCAAAGAATGTGACATAGATAACCTAACCTAATATAAATATTAGTGATTTTTATAGCTCGAACTCGTGACCTACACTAACAAAAAAGATATAGTCACCTTGTGCAATTTGTTTCTGAACTGAATTACTGGGCAATATATCTAGATTTCACTTGGTCTAGATATAGCTCTCTCTGGCTTAAGCGTCAGCCTTCGATGCAAAACATTTAAGAAATAAGAATGTTCAACTAAAGAAGATGAACTCCACTGCCTCTGTTTTTAATTTATGTGAATATATTTGACTGGGTATGAAGTTTAAGAAAAGAGAAGCCTTTTAAACTTGTGATGGAAAATAAGATATATATATTTTGTGTGGCTATAAATCATTGCATTACGATAAATTATTTCCAAATAAGAAAAGGAGTCATTCTTTCTTGCACAGACTAAAAAGGAAATAGGAAACGAAGGGAGTAGCATGTTTGACCAAGCTTTTCCAATTCTAGAAGCATTTTTTTCTCAAAATAAGTGTTTTTTTCAAAGTTGAAGTGTTTGGCCAAACTTTTGGATGAGAAAAAAGTGTTTTTGATGAGAAGCAAAAGCAGTTTTGGAGAAGCAGAAAAAAATAACTTCTCTCCAAAAGAATTTTTTTGAAAAATACTTTTGGGAAAAATAGACTTAGAAGCAGTTTTTAAAAACTTGGTCAAACACGAACTGCTGCCTAGAATTACTTTTCAAATTAGTTAGTCAAACACAAATTATTTCTCATCAAAAATACTTTTGAGAAAAACACTTTTAAAAAAAAGACAATTCTCAAAATTAGCTAATTTTTACAACTTGGCCAAACGGGATATAAATCATTCTAATTCAATTCAGTACCATCCAATTAAATGCTAAGTACTACATAATTTTTCACTTGTTCTTCCTTACTTTCTTGTTCTATGGTATGTGTTGTGTCATCAAGATTCTTATAGTAAGTGCTTGCATTTGTCATGGAATAAAGTAAAATTTATAGAAAATGGTCGAAAAAAGAGCCAGTTATTATGGTGCGAGACCACTATTTCAAAACGAAATAACACGAAAGACATTGAATTATAACTTATATAAACAGGTTTTGATATCTTTTTTCTGAAACAATTAATTATAAAAAAGACGTGTCAGGTGCCTTATATTTTTCCCTTTGTATCAATACATATGAATAATTTATACATTTCTTAATCTCCTTCGGTCTTGTTATAGGACTTTTTCTTGTCTTTACATCAATCTACCTTAAAAATACAGAGCTAGGGCCTAGGAGTCCAGGTAGATTAGGAGTCATCAATAATGCCTAAATTATTGGTGCCTTATCATGCAATTATATTTTGGGCAAAAATTCGAAGAAAGTTTAGAGCATGAAATATAGAATTCGATTATGTTTTTATTTTGATCATGGAATTAGTAATTTGGAGGAGGGGCAAGCAAATTTTTTTCATCATATAATTAGATAAGAAGTGAGGCGCAGTGATTATTAGGTATACAACAAGGGATCGTCTGGTTCAAAACCAGGTTATCCTGAGATTAAAATTAAGATTATGAGAGTGTAAAGTTATCTTCATGTGATCTATAGATCACGGGTTCTAACCGTGAAAGCAGCCAGTATTAGGGTAGGCCATCTACATTATATCCCTAGTAGTGCAACTTTTTCTGCGCGAATACAGAATACTGTGTGCACTAGACTAGTGGCGAAACTAGAAATTTTTCAAGGGTGTTCAAATTTAGAAGAAGTGAAATTTTTTCTGATAAAGGATGTTCAATATGTGTTATACACCTCTAAAACGTAATATTTGACCTACGTACACAGTGCAATTTTGTGACGAAGGGTGGTCAGTTAACCACCCTTAACACTATGTGTGGCTTCGCCAATGCACCAGACTACCTTGAAATAGCTAATTTAATAATTATAAAAGTTAGTTATCGTAATTTTAGCTACTCCTAATATCCTTACTAAACGGCTCCTAAAAGAATCCAAAAAGAAAGGTGTGGGTTCAGAAGTTGTGGGAGGGTCTCATCAAATTTGAAGAATAATCAAGAAACTACTCTGAATGACTGCAACATCAAGTGAACCCTAATCTCTCTGACAAAAGTGCAATTGCTTTGGGAGCCATTATTTACATGTGCACATAAGAGCTAGCCTTATCAACACGTGTACCATGCGAGGTTAAAAAAAATCGAAGGCCACTTGGCCAACCCCCACTCCACCCCCTTTTGTTCCTTTCATGGACATCATGCTTAATTGGATTAAATTAAAGGCCTTGTGGAGATGGATCACATTACACGGTGGAATGAGAAAAATAAGTCACTTTTTTCGTATTCGGGAGCAACAATAAAGTTATCTTTGTATAATTTACAAGTTACGTGTTTGAGCCGTGGAAGTAACAATTAATACCTGCATTAAGGTAGGACCGTCTATTTTTGTTTGATCTGGCTATCTAACTTTTTGGTTGTGGTTACTGCATTCTCTTCACGTGTTTTCTTCTTTTTCATCATACTTTTCTTGAGCTGAGAGTATATAGGAATATATCAACCTTTCAACCTTTACAAGCTAAGGACAAACTCTTTGTTTACATTATCTTACTCAGATTTCACTTATGAGAATATACTGAATATATTGTTGTTGTTGTTATTATAGGGCAGACTGTTTACATCGTATCTCTTGGAGTGCGACCCTTCCCCGCACTCTTTAATTTACCTTTATTGTTTAGGAATGTAAAGAATAAGTTGAATCTTATCATTTTAAGCTAAAGGGTATACCATATATCAAAGATTCGGCCTGATCTTAAATATGCCACTCATTCATATAAGAAAGAGTTAATTAAGGATAAAATGCAAATGTTGGAATGTAAGAGTTGCAAAATATAAAGATAATACCATACTTTCTTTTATATAAAGACTGAATCGTTATGCTAAAAGAGTTTCTTGTGTCAAGGAAATTTATGAAAATCTTTTTTTATCCAATTGAACTCGTTTCAGATCATGTAGCTTATTTTGCCAGTGGAGGTGTGGGTTTGACAAAGGGAATTCTCATATACAGATCATGAAAAAATTAAAGTCATGTGAGCTAAAAAGGTATAGTAGTAACACTTAAGTTATTTCATATTCTGGTCAGCTAAGGCCATTCCTCAAACGAATGGGCATATGTGACTTCTTCTCCTTTTGTTCACTAAAATGGTGATATGGGAGTAGGGGAAAGTGAAAGAGACAGAAGAGAAGGAAAGATTTATTTATTTTCTCTCATGCATTAATTCAATCTTATCCAATCCTATATCCACAATGTATGGGGCATGAGAGACCTCCATCTGTCTGATGATATCTTTGAATCAAATTCAAAGGCTTTGATTTTTATTTGATGGCTTTTCTTGCTTTAATTTTATCTATTATTCCTTCCTTTGTTCCATTTTTAGAAAGGTACCCATATATTTGGAAACATTCTTTAATTCCATTGTCATGTTTAATTTGGCCGTTGTTATGATCTTAAAAACTTATAAGCATTATTTTTATGCATCTATATTGGATGAATAAGATCCCTCCACTGTTAACTCGTTTCATATTCAATCTCTGGAATGGAACTTTTTTATAGGTAGCACTTCTTTCTTAAATGGACTTTATACGACATGAATCAAGATTACTCTTATGATCACGCTCAACTCTATACTTTTAAAACGGATAAGCAATCACTGCAAATATAATCCGATCTAGAAGCCCGAAGTCGAATTTCACAGAGAACTAAGGCTTAGCTACAACTGTTTAATATCACTAAGTAGACACGCGAACAATTTCTAAGTTACAATAATGTGATTTTTATTATTCTAAACTAATTAACTAACAAATAAAAAACCAGTAAAAGTATCAATTAATAAGGATAAGGGTTGGAGACAAGATTAAGGAGGTTTAGAGTTATGATTTTCCTAATTGTCGGAATCCTCCCCGCTAATGTCTTTTTCGGCGATCTCAATGTATTTCAGATTCTTCTTTCATCTGAAGATGAAGTATCTAACCCCCCCCCCCCCCCCCCC
>ML256284.1:47623-59310 GCA_005239495.1 Nicotiana undulata | reverse complement strand
ACCCCCCCATATGGTAGCGATCCAACTAAAGATTTTGATTTCAGTGGGGACAGCTATGATCATGGTAGCTGCGGTGAAGTGTTCCGGTACTGGCAGGGGAAATTACCATGTTATTAACCGATTGAAACTGTTTACGAAGGCTTCGAGTAGTGCGGGATAGGCTAATCACTAGACTGCTCTGGAATAGGTTAATCGCTGGAGACAAGAACGAGTGAATCTAGTTTCGAGAGCATGCCTTACTCTAATAGGGGGCGTAGAGTTTCTAAGTGAAGGCAAGCGCAACTATATATGTAATATCCTAGTTGTCAGCAAGGCCTGCCTTGACCCTGGGAATATAAGAAATCGAAGTATTTAGGGATTCGACGCTTATCATTTGCCAAACTCAAAAGAAATTAAAAACAAAATATGAAAAACTTTCTCCAGCGGGATCAGAAAAGGTTGTATTAAAGTTTCGATCGGTTAATAACATGGTAATTGCCCCTGCCAGTACAAGAAGTGATAATAAAAGTGGGAATGCTGTCACTAGAACGGACCATACAAATAGAGGTGATCTATGCATAGTCATTCCAGGTCCACGCATGTTGAAGAGGCCTCCTATAATTTCGCCTAAGTATTCTCTACCGATCTTGAGTACTTTGGTTAGAGTAATTCTCTCTCGAGCACCTACCACATTTTACTAGATGTATTCTCTCGAACTACACTAGCTGGCATAATTCACCGCTCACTACGATCGCACCAAGGGTTCGTTATCTCTAATCCTGCCTTTAAACCCTCTGTATTGATCTCTCACATATGCTAGGAGTGATGTTGTTCAACAACTACCTAAATACGTACTCTCTCTTGAGCAATGCACAATAAATAGGCACAGTCAATTGATGACCATTCAATCAACAACAACAAACACATAGTTGAACAAGTAGAGAAATCCAACGACTCAATTATATAAAAACATAACAAGAATTCAACCTCCAAAAGGTTCGATCAAAACCCCAGATAACAAATTAGCTATTCATAATAGTATGTAAAACTACTATACGAGAATTCATAACCAATAATGGAATAGAGGAAGAAAGAGGGAAAATGTGAAGTTGAATCCTTCTCCTACTTGTTGCAAGTGTGTTCTTGCCTCCCCAAAGTCTTCTCTCCTTCCAAAGTAGTGTCTATCCCTTCAAAAATACATTTTTAGGATGTATTTATAACGACTAGGGTTTGTATGGGGCGAATTTTCCTTCTCCTAATTCGGATTGGAAAAGCTGATTTTTTCTGCTTCGGTCCCGGTCTGGCGAAGTGAATCTCGTTTCGCTGTCGGGGACTTTTCTGGTTTCTTCTGCTGCGGTCTCGATCTGATGAAGTGAACCTCGCTTCGCTATCCAGACTTTTCTCTTTAGCTCTTTTTTACTAATTTTTCTCCTATTTGATACTTTTTCGCATAAGTTTGTTCCTACACATAAGAAACACGTAATGAACATATTTTCACTTCAAAAGCGATGCGAACTCCCGCAACTCATAAAAGAAATATACACACTCAAAACATGCATTTTTCATCATTTATCACCATTGTTAAACAAAAAAATTAATAGTAGTAGAAACTAATATTATAGCTACATTTCAATGAAAATTTTATTATTACAACACTAGGAATTAAATAACATCGCCTACCGAGTTGGAGAAATTTCTCCGAAATGTCTGCTTAATTAGGTTCTAGGTATACTTTTTATTTTATTTTTGCCTTTTTGTGAGAGGCTTCATGCAAGCAATGGAAATATGAATGTAGTAGAAGATTGTTCTTTGCACTAAACAAATTAAAGAATTATTCTTGGAACCCCATTAACCAAAAGAAAGTTCATTTAAGGAGCATAAGATCGTTAATTAGTGATTGTTTAGGAGAAGATTCTTATCAGTATGGCAAATTAGGGTATCCCCTTTCATCTGGGGCCATGTAAATATTCTCCTTTAATTTATTTTTCTTTAATGTTAAAACGATAAATTAATAATCCCTCTGTCTCCATTTACGTGATAAAATCCAAATTTTAACAATAAAAAATTCTTACCTCGAATATAAAATTTTAAATTTTTTAAAATAAAATTTATATATTCAAAATTATATAAAAAGTGCTATTAATCAGAATAATTAATAATTCAAATGATTTAAGAACCCATATGCAAAAGTTACAGTAAAAAGAAACTTGTTTGGCTCTCGAAATTCAAAACCAATTAGAACGGAGGAGGTATTAATATTATGTACTTACAAGCTCGTGGATATTAAGCTGTTGTATTGTTAAAAAATTATTAAATACGCTAATGGGAAACCTATTTAGTACAAGCTTCAGCAGTCACATTCCTATTAATAAAAAATTACTTTGCGCCACCTTTTGTATTTTTTTATTACACAGAACCCTCTATAAAAACCGACTCACCCTTCTTCGAAAGTCCATCTTCAAACTATTTTATCCTTTTTCCTTTTCCAACATGTCTGGTGTTTGGGTATTCAAGAATGGAGTTGTCCGGCTAGTAGAGAACCCCGGCGACTGCCACGGCGCAACCGGTCGCCGGAAAGTGCTGGTACACCTTTCTAGTAATGAAGTAATTACATCTTATTCTGTCCTCGAAAGGAAGTTGTACTCTCTTGGATGGGAGAGGTACTATGATGATCCAGACCTTCTTCAGTACCACAAAAGATCAACAGTACATCTTATTTCTCTACCAAAGGATTTCAACAGGTTCAAGTCCATGCACATGTACGATATTGTTGTCAAGAATCGCAATGAGTTTGAAGTTAGAGACATGTAATAATTAATTTGACTTTCTCAAATGTTGTTTGATTAGGTTGTTTCTTGCTTTAACTTAAAGTTTGGTTTGCTTTGTGTATTAATCTTACGTGTCTTGAGGTCTTAGGTTTAGGTCAGTGGACTGTTTTAATTTCTTTAGGGTGAGGAGGCTAATTTGAGAAGTGGGGGTCTTAATTTGTTGTTTTGATGTTAATTTGTGTGTAAAGTGAAAGTTTTTATGACAATGAACAATTGGCTTGGTTTGCACTAATTAATTAAGTATCGATGATTATGTATTTTTTTCCTCTTAATTTCTTCTTTTTACTTAGATAGTACTATCCATGGATTAGCTTTAATTGTACGTACAGAAGTATGTTAAAGTTGAGCATAATGTTGAAGAATTGGTCTGTTCAAATTTACATTCTCCATTTAGTTTTTATAAGTTGGACCTGCAGAGTCAGGCTTTGTGTAAGGCAAATTCTAGGTTAAGATTATACTCAAAGTTTATGAATTATCTTCAGATATATAGTGGACAAGTTAAACGTTATATCAACTGTTTTGATGTTTGATCAAAGCATATATTTCTCCACAAACCCAATGCTTTTGACACGGCATATAAATTTAACGTTAGAAATCTTAAAGGTTGAATTCATGATATAACTTAAAACATGGATTCGCCTATGATGATCCTGTATGTGATCTAGTAAGTGTCAGATCAGGACTTGTAGTAGTATTTAATTCCCATGGCCTTTTTCCAGCTATTTTCTCTGCAAGGCATATGACCTCGAAAAATATAGCATCTCTTTTTTCATAAATTTGGTTATTATCTACTTCTAGCGCCTTGAAAATAAAAAATATCTGAATAGAACATTTTACCCTGTATTCTTAGTGGTCTTACTCGGCGCTATAGTTTTTAATAATCATATAATACTGATGCCTAAGAAGAGAAAAATAGAGAATTTGGTTGTCTACTTTAATTTTAGAGAAAAATAAACAGTAATGATAGTCAAAGAACGGAGGATTTCATGAAAGAAATGAATTATTGTGTATTTCAAGAAATGAGCTCAGAATCATATAGTTAAGCTGAGGCAGGCAGAATTCTTAGAAAGGCAGCACTTTGACAGTCTACTTTTTGACAAGAGATGCTTCAATAGGGCTACCAAAGCTAGTGCAAACTTTTATTTAGAATAATACTTCATATATTCTACTAATGAAGCCTATTTTTAAATAAGAAGAGATTTCGAAAAATCTGAATACTCCTAATTAATTGTATTCATGTGGGGTTACATGTTGTTATTTATTTTATAAGCTCAAATTTAGCTTGATATCTAAAAAAGCAAGATTGAAATTCACACTCCTTTACCTTTGTTTGAAAGGTGCATGTTTTTGAGTAGTTTGCAATTTATTTCTTGTGTTAGTTGCGGAAATTCACAATATTTTTAACATGGAATTTGTTTATTACGTGTTGTTTATGTGTATGAACGATATTATGCGGGAAAGGATCAAAAAGAAGAAATTAGCGAAAAAAAGCTGAAGAGTAAAAATCTCGGATAGCAAATAGGGCTGCTTATCGGGCGGATTTGGCGGTTAATTAATCTTAACAGTTTGGCTTAACGGTTATCGGCTTTTAAATGTATTAATTCGCTAGCCACCCGATAAGATATCTGGCGGATTGGTATCCGTTTAGGTCTTATCGGGCGGTTATCGGCCTAATTCAATCTATATTGCGTACATTATATTTGGGGAGTTTGATCCAAAATACGTACCAGTACTAGAGGACATAAGCTACGAGTCAATACACGGTGAGGGATTTATGAATATAATTTAAAGTCATGACTCGATTCGTTCTAAGATGGTTAGGGTCAAGATTGATCAATTAAAGATCATAAATCAACTTGTCCAACGCCACCACATCTTCTCTTTATTTTGCTTTTATAAAAAGAGATGTGAAAGGCAATGTATTGTTCTTAAATTATTAGTTTAAGTTCTTCCACATTTACATAATTCATCATTTCAAATTTGATTTTATATGTTTAGACCAGTTTAGGTTACATTTTGACTAGTTGGATTACATTATTTGACAAATTTTGACTAATGTTTGATGGCATTTCGGATTCACCATGTTAGATCAAGTTTATTTGTCATAACCCGAATTCGTTTAAACAAGGATGTGTTGCACGAGTTACTAAAAAGTGGATTAATTTTGCCAACTCTTTTTCTAATATATATATATATATATATATATATATATATATATATATTCCTAACGGGTTAACGGATTATCCGTTAAGAAAATTAAATAATCCACCCCCAAACCGATAAGCCGTTAATAAAAAAATTTCAATCCGTTCCTCGTCCGTTAAACCGTTAACCCGATACCAATAAGCCATTAAGCTTCGGTTTCGGTTCGGTTTTCGGTTTCGGTTCGGTTTTGAACACCCCTAATAGCGAAGCATGATTCGCTTCGTCATACCGGGACTGGAGCAAGAACAACAAAGAGTTGGGAGCAGCCTGGGTCTCGCGTGCGGACAATGGACGCGGCTCCGACTTCTCCTATTCGAAATGGGAGATGCCAAGTCCGCCACAATGCAATCTGTCACGGGGGTGATTTTAGTCAGTCCGAACAACACCCGTGCGGCAGTCAAGTTGTGCGCTTGACTCATCCTTTCCCACACTTAGCCAAATTTCAGTAGCTTTGGCCTTGACGAATTTTAGGCAGCAAAACAATAAGGAACACAAGCCAATACGGGAAAACCCAACCCTTGCATTAATTTCAAAACAATACAAAGGACACCCTCACTTACTATGATCACAAGTCGATCACAANCCCACTTTTGACGAAGAACACAAGTCGTTCTTGGCCAACACTAAGACCTGCCCAAGCCTAGCCTTAGTCCCTTTTGAAACACCTTGAAACCCTCACGTTTCACTCTTGTTTACCACTTGTAATTTCACACGAAATTACCCACACTCTTCTGCCTAAGTCCATAAGGCCCTATTTATAGAACATAGGCAGCCCGTAGACTTGGCAGCACATTGACACTTGTCGTCGACAGCTTTTGCCACTTGGCGGGTTAAGTTTAAATATGTTCCTAACTTGTAGTCGATATCCCCAACTACTTAGGCCATTATACACGGAATAGGGTCATGGATACAAGCATAATCAGTTCATGGGAGATCATGGGGACAAAGAGTTAGGAAATGTAACCGCCAACTACTTTGGCATGTGCCTTGCATGTGCTTTTGACTTGGTTAGCCATGCTCCACGCCCAAGCTTACTTTGTGCCAAGCTTTAGCTCATCTTTGACATTGTTCCGCACCAATGTCTCACCCGCATTCCTCCGCCATGACTTTGCCGCACACGTCCGACGCCGCTGCCGCCGGCACACTGCCTTGGCCTAGTTTTCTGCCTTGCCCATGTCACTGCTCATTTACCTCCTGCCATTGCTTGTATTTTCATTCACATAGCCTTGCCTTGGCTATTGAAATCCTTTTCCATCAACCCGCACGTCTGTCTTGCCTTAGCTTCGCCCGCACCTAGCTGCCACAACCCATAGTGTCATTGCTACTGATTTTGGCGCGCATGCCGTGCCATGCCGCCCTAACATTGCCCACACTGTTTTGTCAAGCCCTTTCCAAACGTGTCTTTCACATGCCAAGACCTTGGCCAATACTTGCCCACAACATCCCTCATGTCAATGTCTTGTCCGTCGCCCGCATGATCACTTTGCCCGCGCATAGGCCAATGACAAGGCCATCACGCCCAATCCTTTTCACAGCCGTGCCAATGCCCGATGTCAAAGAATTGGGTCCTAACAAACCACCCACACCCTTTGAAATCGACGTCCTCGTCGAGCCAACTCAATTAATCAACCCCAAGGGGTTGTTGACATACAACGCCCCGGGTGCTTCTCTCACTTCTGCCACAATGGCATTTGCTTCCACCGCTTGTTCCTGTCTTTCCGCAGCCATCATTGCATTTACCCGTGCCTGCACCAGACAGTCCTTCTTCAAGTGTGGTCCACCACAACTCAAACACCCTTTGAACTTGTCGTTTCTTTCCTTGCCGTAGGGAGTCTCCGCTTGCCTCCCATTCTTGGCAAACCCTTCTGTTTCGGCAGCTTGGCCTTTCCCATTTTTCTTCCATTCCCTCGCCTTGTCTTTCTTTCCGTCTTTTGAAGATTCAGCAGGGTCACCACCTAAATTGAAATCCGCCAATGCATCTGCCGCCGCAATAGCCGTTGAGAGGTTTTGCACATTCTGCCTCCTCAACTCTAATTGCGCCCATCCCTTCAATCCGCTCATGAAGTAATGCAGCTTGTCTTCTTCTGCCATATTACTTACATTCAGCATCAAGGACGAAAATTCATTGACATACTCCCTCACCGAGCCACTTTGTTTCAAGCGATGCAGCCCATCTCTTGCAACCCATGACGAGTTGCTAGGAAGGAATTGAGATTTTAATTCCTTCTTCAGCATCTCCCTCACCGAGCCACTTTGTTTCAAGCGATGCAGCCCATCTCTTGAAACCCATGACGAGTTGCTAGGAAGGAATTGAGATTTTAATTCCTTCTTCAGCATCTCCCAAGTTTCAATCCTTGGCAAACCAGCATTTTCTACTTCCACGACTCGTGTACGCCACCACACTTTTGCATCATCCGTCAAGTACATCGGTGTAATGGTCACCTTCTCATCATCCGGCACACGAGCAGCTTGAAAATACTGCTCCATATCCCATAAGAAATTTTCCAGCTCTTTGGCACTTCTCGCATCACCATAGGCCTTCGGCTCCGGAACCCTCACTTTGGTGCGTTCATCGCTTCTAAGGGTAGTATTCTGCACTGCCCTTCAAAGTTTATGCACCTCCTCACGTAGTTCTTCCTTTTATTGGTGCACCAAGGCCATTTCTGCCAGCGTAGTTTTGTGTCTCGCCGCATAATCTACCTCTAAACATGCCATCTGTGCAAGAACAGAAGAATCGGATCCGATTTCAAGAGCCTGCCCCACAAGTGCTTCCAGTTGTTCCACTCTTTGGCGCAGTTCAGCATTCGTACCACCAGCCATGCCTTCGAACAGCCCCACGTAATCTTCCACCGGTCGTCTTGCCACCGCCACGAACTTAACCTGCCTTGCTCTGATACCAGTTGTCACGGGGGTGATTTTAGTCAATCCGAAACCACACCCGTGCGGCAGTCAAGTTGTGCGCTTGACTCATCCTTTCCCACACTTAGCCAAATTTCAGTAGCTTTGGCCTTGACGAATTTTAGGCAGCAAAACAATAAGGAACACAAGCCAATATGGGAAAACCCAACCCTTGCATTAATTTCAAAACAATACAAAGGACACCCTCACTTACTATGATCACAAGTCGATCACAGCCCACTCTTGACGAAGAACACAAGTCGTTCTTGGCCAACACTAAGACCTGCCCAAGCCTAGCCTTAGTCCCTTTTGAAACACCTTGAAACCCTCACGTTTCACTCTTGTTTCCCACTTGTAATTTCACACGAAATTACCCACTTCCTTCTGCCTAAGTCCATAAGGCCCTATTTATAGAACATAGGCAGCCCTTAGACTTGGCAGCACATTGACACTTGTCGTCGACAACTTTTGCCACTTGGCGGGCTAAGTTTAAATATGTTCCTAACTTGTAGTTGGCATCCCCAACTACTTAGGCCATTATACACAAAATAGGGTCATGGATACAAGCATAATCAGTTCATGGGAGATCATGGGGACAAGTAGTTAGGAAATGTAACTGCCAACTACTTTGGCATGTGCCTTGCATGTGCTTTTGACTTGGTCAGCCATGCTCCACGCCCAAGCTTGCTTTGTGCCAAGCTTTAGCTCATCTTTTACATTGTTCCGCACGAATGTCTCACCCGCATTCCGCCGCCATGACTTTGTCGCACACGTCCTTGGCCTAGTTTTCTGCCTTGCCCATGTCACTGCTCATTTCCCCCGTGCCATTGCTTGTATTTTCATTCACATAGCCTTGCCTTGGCTATTGAAAGCCTTTTCCATCAACTCGCACGTCCGTCTTGCCTTAGCTTCACCCGCACCTAGCTGCCACAATCCATAGTGCCATTGCTACTGATTTTGGCGCGCATGCCGTGCCATGCCGCCCTAACATTGCCCACACTGTTTTGTCAAGACCTTTCCAAGCGTGTCTTGCCCATGCCAATACCTTGGCCAATACTTTCCCACAACATCCCTCATGTCAATGTCTTGTCCGTCGCCCGCATGATCGTTTTGCCCGCGCATAGGCTAATGATAAGGCCATCACGCCCAATTCTTGCCACAGCCGCGCCAACGCCTGATGTCAAAGAATTGGGTCCTAACACAATCCTACCTTCTATAAATATCCTTTTTAGCCATCTTTTATGGAGGGAGACATGGAGGCAAAAACACACCAGGAGCAAAGAGAAAGATTAAATCACGAACTTTTTTCCTTTTTCTTATTTTTTTATTGTTAATTAAGAATTTTAGGATTATATTTTCACATACTTTTATGAGTAGAAAATTTCATTATCTAGGATTTTGATGGAACCTTTTGTAGGATGAATTCTTGATACGTTTTAATATAATATTATCGTTGGATTTTTCGACTTGTTCAACATACGTAATTATCTTTGTTAATTGAAGGGCTTTTAATTGACTGTGTTTATTTATTATAATTTGCTTGGTAAATAATGCATACTTAGGTTGTTGTTGAACAATACCACTCCCAAGGTATATGAGAAATCAATACGAAGAGTTTAAAAATGGGATTAAAGATAATAAATCTTTGGCGTGGTCATGGTAAGCTGTGAGAAATTGTTAACTAGCTAGCCTAATTTGAGAGAATATGTCTAGTAAATTATTATAGTTACTCGAGAGAAAATCAAGATAATGATGTGCACTTACGATGAGTAGAGAATAAATCGGCGAGATTATAGATAACATTGCGAGAAGGATTCCGACAATTAAAAAAATCATATATGACTCTAGGCCTCCTTAATCTTGTCTCCAATCCTCAGTCTCTTTAGTTGACAAATTTCGACTGTTTTTCGATAGTTGTGGTTAATTAGTTTAAAACAAGACTCTCAATCGTTATAACGTAGAAATAGTTCGAACTTGTCTTCTCATTAAATATAGTAAAACCTTAGTTCTTTCATTTGGCATTTGATTTGAACTGTTAAATCAGATTATATTTGCTTTTATAAAACCTAATTAGGCGTGATCATACATTCCCGTACAAGTTAAAAGAATAGATTAAAGAAAAACTTTGAATAAGATTTTGGTGTAAAAAGGCTTGAATACCAATGAAGCACTCCGTTGTGAGTCACGTAGATACAAATTTATGACTCCTTTAACTTAATTTCTCTAAATACGGAATTCAGTTGAACACATTATTTTTGAAATATACTGTAAATATATATATATGTAAAAATTCTTGAAAAACAGTATAAATATGAAATTTGAACTCATTTTTCCAAAAGACTCAAAATATTAATTTTATTAAATTTTAATTCTAGATCCATCTCTGACTTTACTTATTGTTCGTGTGCCAATTGGACCCAAAAGTATAAAGAAAAACATTCAAACTTTGAAAAGGAAAAAGAAAGGACAAAGGAACAAGAATGAATGCTGTGAAATCGACAAATAAAAATAAAGAAAATTCTACATGATTAGATAGCTAATATTCTTGGAAAGCCATTTATAGCTAGATTTTTTTTTTTTGGGGTTCCATCTGTCTAAAATAATTTATTAGGTTTAATTTTGCATATATTACAAAAGGGATGGATTGATGCTATTCCATTTCCAGGCGCCCACCATTATTTCATGGGATTAAAAGTCTTTCCTTACCTAATAAAAGTGACGTTGGTCTTTGTTATTAAAAAAATAACATAACCTAATAATGTAAATACGATGATTTTACGAAATTCGATAAGTTTGGCAAGCCAGTGACTTCGGATGCCTTTGTGGAATAAACTGATCACTCTCAGTAATGTTCGAAATTTAATTTATTAGTTAATGGACTTCGATGAGGCTTATTTATCAATTAAAAGAGAGAACGAGAATTTTAATTTATTTTTTATAGCCGCACTTCATTTTAATTAATTTATAATTAGTTGCCAAATTATCCTTCTGCTTTTCATTTATCTCAGAGGGGATGTAAAAATTAGCTCAAATGGACTGAATAGTGTAACTGAACAAGTCGATTTCGTGAGATATTGTTTGAGAAGTGAAATTTAGTTTGATAGATTGATTCTAGTAGCTTATTTGACACAAGGTAATTATTTACCCGCACTAAGCGTTTTACATCAAATAATAAAATTTAGGTTAAAATTGTTTATCTTGCATTGATTGTTTGATGTAAACATTCGATACCGTTAAACTTTATCTTTGACAATCCCAGCATGGTTTTTTACTGCTACACCTTTTGCTCAATCAAACTACCGATATCTCGAAAATTCTATAAACTCATAGAATATTCATATATAAATCAAGAGTGATCGGACTTTTGACAATCAAATACTTCAAGAAGATGCACAATATCCTATCATGAAGATTGAATAAATCCCAAGAAGGTCGGATCATCCTACGTTCGAGAACACATGTTGCTCCATGTTGAACTCGTGTGTTCTCATGGTGGAGATATCCACCCTAGACGGATGAGCTGGTGAGAGAAGAGAGAAGGAATGTTCTAGATGTGAAAAATGATTTATGTGTATTACAAAATATATGAATGTACAAATTATATAGATACGAAGGACCACATATCTAACTAGTAGGTGAAAGTACAAAACTGTCCTAACTAACCTAACTAACATATAAATACAAATACAGTGTAAGTCTCAATATCCCCCCCCCCCCCCCCCCCCCCCCCTAGACCGGGGGGGAAAGTAACCCCCCCCAGAAAAAAAAAAAAAAAAA
>ML256284.1:24070-47589 GCA_005239495.1 Nicotiana undulata | reverse complement strand
CCCCCCCCCCCCTCCCCTTCAAGTTGGAGGTGAGGAACTCACTGCCAACTTGAAAAGAATAGAAGAATGTTTAATCCCTTCGAAAGCCTTGGTTAGGATATTAGCCAACTATGTATTGGTGGAAATGTGATGCAGTGTAATAAGACCATCTTGAAGTTGTCCCTCACAAAGTGATAGTCTACCTATATGTGCTTAGTTCTCCCATGAAAAATTGGATTCCTTGCAATGTGTACAGCTGCCAAACTGCCACAAAACACAGGAATAGGATCACTGCAGACCACTGTTAGATCCTCCATCAACCTTTTTACCCACTCTAACTCTCCTACCACTTTCCTTATTGACTTGTACTCTGCTTCATCAGAAGATAGTGATAATGTACTCTGTTTTTTGGACTTCTAGCTAATGGGGCTATCGCCAAGTAAGACAATATAACCACTGACCGACTTCCTTGAGTCAGGGCAAGATGCCCAGTATGAATCACAATAAGACCTTAGACCATAACTAGGATCCTTAGACAAAAAGATTCCCAATGTGGGGTCTTGTTTCAGGTATCTTAGGACATGCAAAGAAACCTTCAGATGTGGCTGCCTTGAGGCTTGCATAAACTGGCTCAAGTGTTGAACACTATATGATATGTCCAATCTTGTATTAGTGAGGAGATTGAGCTTTCCAACCAATTTTTTGTAATACATTGGGTCTGAGAGTAAGGGCCCTTCTCCATCCTTCAACTTGATTGTGGAATCAAGAGGAGATGATACAGTAGTGTAACCTATGTAGTCATACTCCTTCAACAAATCATTAATGAACTTCCTTTGAGTTATCAGGACTCCATTAGCTTGATACAATATCTCCAGACCCAAAAGATAATGTAACATCCCTAAATCTTTGATCTTGAATTGGTTGTGCAGGAAAGTCTTCAGTCTTTCTACCTCTTCTAAGTCATTGCCAGTCAGGATCACATCATCTACATAGACTTCCACAAACACCACTGAAGATCCTTCCTTCTTATAAAACAGTGAATAGTCATTTGCTGAGTGATGAAAACCTTTTGAACATAAGGATTCTGTCAATTTGTCATACCATTGTCTGCTAGCTTGTTTGAGCCCATATAGAGATTTTCTGAGCCTGCACACCAGTTTACTGTCATCTACAATCAAACCCTGTGGAATCTCCATGTATACTTATTCATGCAAGTCTACATGGAGGAATGCATTATTTACATCCAATTGGTAAATACCCCACCCCCTTTTTACTGCAATGGTGACCAATGTCCTAACTGTAGTCATCTTCACCACTGGGGAGAATGTCTCGGTATAATCAATCCCCGCTTCCTGAGCGTAACCTTTCACCACAAGTTTGGATTTGGATCTCTCTATACTCCCATCAACTTTGTGCTTGATTTTGTTCACTCACTTACAACCTATATCTTTCTTCCCTGCAGGTAAATGTACTAAATCCAAAGTATGGTTAGTGTGTAAGGCCTGGAATTCATGTGTCATAGTTGCCTGCATGCAGGATTCACAGCTGCCTCCTCATAAGAGTTTGGCTCACAGTCATATGAGATGTTCCTCAAGAGTTTCTGACTTTCATAGTTAAAAGTATTGAATGCAACATGATGCTTATTTTCAAACAATATGGTAAGTAAAGTTTGGTTGATTTGGGAAGTGTTAGGCTGTAAATTTGGCATAGAGTAAATGTATTCCTTAAGGTGTGAGGGAGTTTTTTGAGTTCTGGAGGATCTTCTCAATTGTGGAAGATCTGATTGGTTGGTGAGGGTGAAATCATCATTCTGTTGTTGTGTATATCTTTCGGGTGAAGTAGTAGCCTGATTAGTAGCGGTTAGGTGTTCAAGTGGTGAAGCAGTGTGGGTAGGTGAATTGTTAGGTGAGTCAGTGGTGACAGAGTCTAAGGAGTGTGCATTCCTATAAGATAGGTGACTATCTCTCAAACTACAAGGATCAGGATCAATACATGTAGAAGTGGAATCTGGAAATGATCTAGGGAACTAGAAGGATTTGACTCAGATTTAGTGGCAAAAGAAAATATATTCTTATGAAACTGGACATCCCTGGAAACATGTATCCTCTTAGTGGCCAAGTCTAGGACCTTGTACCCCTTTGTCCCAAAGAGATATCCTATGAACACATGAGGTGTGGATCTTGGTTCAAACTTATCCTTATGACGTTTCAAAGTAGTAGGATAACACAAGCAACCAAAGCTCCTAAGATGAGAATAATTGGGCTTACTATCATATAGAATCTCAAAAGGACATTAGTTTTTAAGAAATGTGGAAGGCAGTCTATTTATCAGGTATGTGGCAGTGAGGATGCACTCCCCCCGATATTTCATGGGTAATTTGGACTGGTATAATAATTCCATAGGTGTCTCAAGTAGGTATATATGTTTTCTCTCCACCACTCCATTTTGTTGTGGTGTGTATGGGCATGTTTTCTGGTGAACATTTCCCTTGGTTTGGAAGTATGACATTGATTCATCATTGACAAATTCTAGGCCATTGTCAGACCTAATGATTTTGACTGTGGTTTTGAACTGATTTTCTATCATAGAGATGAAGGCTTTGAGGACCTGGAGAAATTACTCTTACAGCTCAACAAGTGAGTCTAGGTTGATCTACTAAAATCATCAACCAAGGTTAGGAAGTATTTATGATTGTCATGTGTGTTTACATAATAAGGACCCCATAGATCCAAATGTATTAGTTCAAAGATCTTATTGGAAATGGTAGTACTATGGGCAAACGGAAGTTTGGTTTGTCCAGCCATTGGGCAAATTGGGAAAAAGAAAGGTTGTCTGGGAGAAAAAGTGACACGTATTGTGGAAATTCTCCTTATTTTTACAAAAGGTACATGTCCTAGTCTATTGTGCCACAAATGATCAACAATATTTCCATGAACATAGTAGAAGACATTGAAATGGAATTAACAGTAGAAGAGTCAATCTTATTAATTGAATGGAGCATATTTACATCATTAGGTGGACATGATGATTTATCTGCAAATGCAGATGAATGAAGATGATGACTCTTAACTCTACTTGTAGTAGTAACAGATGTAGGAAGACATGAACTAAAGTTCTTGAAAAGATCAAAGTTGAAAGAAGAAATGAAATTTGACTTAGATTCATGACTGAGACACTTTGAGAGGAGGAAGTATAGGCCATTTATTGCCTTACCAGTTTCCAGAGGCCTCTTCATTGAAGGGGGCTGCATTAGATAAAGATACTTATTGAAGTTAACCATACAATTGAGTTGCACAGTTAATGAATGAAATGAGATGAGATTAAACTTTAAACTGGGTACATATAATACTCTAAACAAAGTTAGACTGGGACCAAGGAATGCATATCCTATTTCTGTCACTTTGACTCTGTATCCATTAGGTAGGGTAACTAAAAATAGATAGGGTAAAATTTTGATGTTGGTTAGAAAGGATTTTCTGTAATTCATGTGATTTGAGGCTCCACTATCTAGAATGCATAAGTCAACAATAGATTTAGAACATTTACACATAGTTGTTTGTGCAATCTCTTTATAAGTAGAGCAAGCTAGAATACATGTAAAGTTTGCAATTTCACAAGCAACATTGTTTGGATTCTCCCCTGTATTTCCAGCTTGGAAGGTCTCTAGTATGTTCAGCAGGTGTCCATATTGTTCCTTTGTCAGACCTTGCACATCTTGATTTGGATTCTTGTTCTCTGGTCCTTCAATACTTTCACCAAATGACTCTTCACAACCTATATGAACGTTTTCAGCAGACCTTGCATTTTTTCCCTTAGTGAACTTGAAGTTTTGTAGAAATCCATGTATCATATAACATGTTTGTTTTGTGTGCATTGGCTTCTTGAAATAGTCACAGAAAATTATTGACTTGTTGTGTGTGTGACTTCCATTTCCTCTGAATGAATTGTTCCCCGTACCCCGTCTATGTGGAGCATAGTTATTTCTGAATGTGTTTTGACCAAGCACATTGGAATTAAGTGATGCAGATTCCATAGCCAATTAGTTACTCGGCCTGACTTCTCTTTGCTTCTCCTATTGAATTAGAATGGAGAAGGCTTGTGAAATTCTAGGCAATGGGTTCATCATTAAGATGCTACCTCTCACAATTGTATAAACTTTGTTAAGTCCCATTAGAAACTGTTTGTGCATGTTTGCCTTGGCTCCACAAGTGCATTGACATCTGCATTGTGCGCGGGCATTTAAAGTGTTTAGTTCCTCCCAAAGTCTCTTCACTTTTGTATAGTTTCCTGTGATGTCCAAAGCACCTTGACTAAGATCGTTTATTTCCTTTGAAACTGATAAAGTTTTGCGTTGTTGGTTTGATCGTATCGATCCTCCAACTCCTACCATAACTCCTTGGCATCATTAAAGTATTGTAGACTGTCTACCAAGTCCTTTGAGAGTGAGTTAAGAATCCATGACGTCATCATGTCATCGCATCGAGTCCACTGGTCGAAATTCGCATCATCGAAGCCCGACTTCTTACATTTTCCGGTGATGAATCCGACTTTATTCTTCGCTGAAAGAGCTCTGAGAACACCTCTCCTCCAGGATCTATAACTAGTTCCATCAAAAGCTCCAGTACCAGCACTGCTTCAGCACTCTCAAACGGGTGCATGTAGAGTGGACTAGTTGTGTCTAGGCTAGGGTTAGTTGTACCTGAGGTATCCTTGTCTCCAGCCATGATTTAGCTCAAATTAGTGAATAATACTGATCAATTGTGAAGGAAATGAGAGAAAAACACCCGATTAACCTGTGAATCTAAAAACCCCTAAATCCTTGATTCCGCGATTTGAGGTTGGGAATGAAAGAGAAACTTCGATTAACAACGAGATGAAGAAGACGAGATAGACGATCTCACAACTAGAGCGTGTGCTCTGATACCATGTTGAATTCGTGTGTTCTCATGGTGGAGATATCCGCCATAGACGGATGAACTGGTGAGAGAGAAGGAATGTTCTAGATGTGAAAAATGATTTCTGTGTATTACAAAATATCTCAATGTACAACGAGATGAAGAAGACGAGATAGACGATCTCACAACTAGAGCGTGTGCTCTGATACCATGTTGAATTCGTGTGTTCTCATGGTGGAGATATCCGCCATAGACGGATGAACTGGTGAGAGAGAAGGAATGTTCTAGATGTGAAAAATGATTTCTGTGTATTACAAAATATCTCAATGAACACATTATATACATACGAAGGACAACATATCTAACTACTAGGAGAAAGTACAAAACTGCCCCTAACTAACATATAAATACAAATACAGTGTAAGTCTCAATAATCCGGCCCTCTAATTTGGTCTTTGCATTATGTCGCTCTGTTACATTTATAAATAAAGACACGAGATTTTGCTTAATTTACGTAAACTCTATTAAATTTGCCAAATGAGTGGATAAGTCGATCACAAATTAGAGGGAAAATGGAACCAGAATGCTGGATGGAAGCAAACAAGCATGACAGTTAAAATAAGGGAGTGAGACTGCACATATTTCAAGTCATTCAAGTACCTGTTTGTCCATAAATTTTTTTTCTTTTTTTCAATATTCATCAAAATATTTTGTGATTATAATTTTAACAAAATTTTTTATGATGAGTTTCAAATTTGGAGAAGTGATTTTTACCTCTTTTTTTAAAGTAAACAATAGTATTTTTCTTTAGTAAAGCTACAATATTTTTTCAAGTGAAATACATGTCTAAATATAAGTTCAAGTTTAATACATGTCTAAATATAATTTCAAGTTTAATACATGTCTAAATATAATTTCAAGTTTTAAATGTATTTTTTCAATTTAACTTCAAAAACTACTTTTTCTCAGATCTCATATTTTTTTATGTGCAAATGCCAACCTAAATCTATTTCCCATGGTGTAACGACCCGGTCTGTCGTTACGTAAAACCTGCATTATAATTGTTGTTATAGATTGGTTATAATGTAATTGATGTATTAGAGTTGATAGGCTTGAAATCGAATGGTTGTAGTGAGAGTTCAGTCAATTAGCCTTTAAAAATAGCCTTAAAATGGGAAAAGTCAACCGAGAGTTGACCTATTGGTAAAAGACCTCGGAATGAAAATTTTATGGCTCGGATAACTTCGTTAGGTGATTTGGGACTTAGGAGTGTGTTCAAAATAATTTTGTGATGTCCGATGTAGAATTAGGCTTGAATTGGCGAAAGTTAGTTTTTGGAGATTTCCGGTCGGCAGTGGAAAATAGGCTATCAGGGTCGGAATGGAATTTCGATAGTTGGAACAAGTTCGTAATGTAAATTTGGATGTGTCTGCAAAATTTGGGGTCAATCGGACGTGATTTGATAGGTTTCGGCATCGAATGTAGAAGTTTAAAATTTCAAAGTTCATAAAGTTTGGATTGGAGTACGATTCGGGGTTTCGGCGTTGTTTGATGTGATTTGAGACCTCGAGCAAGTCCGTGGGGTGTTATGGGACTGAGTCGTGTGATTGAACGGGGTCCCGAGGGCCTCGGGTGTGTTTCGGGGTGGTTTCGGATCATTTCGGGCTGTTTTGAGATGGTTGTTGCTGGTGTCTGGTGTTGTTCTTCGCGTTCGCGGGGACCCCTTCGCGTTCGCAAAGAAGAATTTGGCATCAGGGACTTTGCTCTTCGCGTTCGCGAACAGTGCCTCGCGTTCGCGAAGAAGAAAAATATCTGCTGCGCAGGTCTGTCTTCGGATGCTCATATCTCACAATCTATAAGGAATTTTGAGATGATGTAAAAATGAAAGTTGTAGCCCTTTGTGTCTAGTTTCTAGAAATGTAAACCATTTGTAATTTGGAGATTTTTGGAAAAAGCTACTATAGGCTGTTTGAAAAGAGTAAATAGGGAACCTGGAATTTTTTGTTCTATGCGTTCGCGGTGGTGTACCGCGTTCGCGAAGAGTAAATGGGGGAGCTGGAGTTTTTGTTCTATGCTTTCGTGATGAGGTACTGCGTTCGCGATGAAGGATTTACATGGGCATATTTAAATAAATCCTTCCGCGACTTAAACCTTATTTTTCACTATTGTTGTACGGAAAAGAGCTTTTGGGGACGATTTTCAAGAAGGAAATCCTTGTTCTTCATAGAGGTAAGTATTTTGATCATTAAAACTTGATTATGGATGATTATAGAACATAAAACCTGTGTAAATTTATGAAACATCAGTAGAAAAATTGGGTTTTAGGGCTTGAGATTATGAGACCTTAAAGGGTCGATTTGAGGGGTCAAACGAACTCCGACTTTAGTGTTCTTTATATGTACGGACTCGTGAGAGGACGAAGAACACTTTTGTATAAAAATTTCTGAGTTTCAGGACGCGGGCCCGGGGGTCGGGTTTTGACCGAATTCGGATTTTTGAGCTAAATTCGATATTTTTCAATTGGAATTTATTCCTTAAGCAGATATTGATGATAAAAATCTGAACTTGGTAGATTTGGAGCCTTCAGAGGTTGATTCGAGAGGCAAGCGCATTGCGAAATAGTTTTCGGGCTAGTTTTGAGGTAAGTAATGTCTTTAAATCCTGTCCTGAGGGTATGAAACCCCGGACTATGCACCCTTTCACGGGTTTTGAAATGAAAAGGTTGGAACTTTGGAAATATCTTCCGTATTTAGGCGACTATTGAGTTGCGAAACCGATTTTTAAGCCTATGCTTAATCAGTATTATTTTATTATGATATGATTTGGGTTGTAAGCCGTGTTTGGGGGTATAGTGCCGATCTGTTTTCCCTTTGAGGGTTGTGTTACTATATTTTCCTCACTGATATTCTATAATTTTGCACTCAGTCTTTTCCTGATAAATTGTTTTGACACTCAGAGTATTTTGATACTATTTATTAAAAAATGAAATACTGCTTTGGGTCGAGAACCCGGTATGTTTATGGCCTAAGGGAAAATTGAGAGTGTCTGATTGAGTGGTGAGGAGGCTTTCAGGCCTCAAGAGTGTGGTGAGGAGGCTTTTAGGCCTTAGGAGAGTGGTGAGGAGGCATTCAGGCCTTAGGAGAGTGGTGAGGAGGCTTTCAGGTCTCAGGAGAGTGGTGAGGAGGCTTTCAGGCCTTATGTTATTATAGCGCTTGGGTTGTAGGAGCCCCTCCGGAGTCTGTACACACCCCCAGTGAGCGCCGATACCGATATTGAATGATGATTGCCCGCGGGGCTGATACTGATTGATGATTGATACTGAGTGATGACTGTTACTGAGTGATTGAGAGAGTGCCTGAGGGGCAACTGTTACGAGAAATGATTTTTGGCCCGAGGGGCAGATTTATGATGATTTTACTAAGTTTTCGAACCATCATTTACTTCGTTTTCGAACCGATTTTTACTGAGATATACTGATATTTCACATGTTTTCAAAGGATTTCTGAAAAACTGATTTCGAATTTATTATTTGATAAATACTACATGGTGACTTGGTGTTTTACTGGTTTTGTGGAATTGTGTATCTGTACTGTGTGTTTATATTACTCAGACTGTGATTTATTTTCATTACTACTGAGTTGGAGTACTCATAAAGACTCCCTGTGCCTCTGTGCACAGATTCAAGTACTAGCTCGCAGCAGTAGCTGACGCAGGTTCGATAGCAGCATTTCACGGGGTTTCGAGGTAGCTGTCCAGCGTCCACAGCTTCTCCACTTCCCTTCCCTATCTAGCTTTAGCATTTGATTCAGAGACATATAATAGTTTTAGCAGAGTTAGATTTAATTATTCTTAGATGCTCATGACTATTGACTCCAGTTCTTGGGAGGTTTGTTAGACTATTATTGGGATGTTAAGACTTAACTATATTACTTGATGCTATGGTTGCATGCTTGTTATTAAATTGTGAACTGTTATAATTGAACAAATGCGTAGTAAAGTGATGGTTGGCTAGCCTAGTTCCACGATAGGCGTCATCACGGCCTGTTAGGATTTGGGGTCGTGACAAATGGTTTTGACACGGAAACAATTTGAGAAGATGATACTTTATAGCCGCTCCTCAAAATAATAGCCGAAAAATGTATATTTTCTTTTGTATATATATATATTTTATATGTTATTTACAAAAATTATACAAATTTTATACACTTTTTCGGCTATCGAATATAAATAGTTTTTGGTGCAGGCTAAAAGTGAAAAAAAAAACACTTTTAATAGTTCCATCCGGTAATAAAATTCCTTTAATTACAAACAAAAAAAAAAAAACATGGTATTAACATGTATATCAAATTACGAAGCAGGAATTACAGATAATATTGTAGTTATGCTCGTTTCCAGTGGCAAAGTTGGTGGTCTTCTCTGTTCTTTTATTTATTTATTTTTAGAAAAATTCATTTCAGGAAACGGAAATTCTTTTCAATATTTTACTTACTATGATGCTATTTAGTTTGAGCTTCAACTAAAATCAGCTCTGAATTTCAAGTACTTCACCCAAAATAAGATAACAACAAATTAAGGAGAAAGAAAATTTCATTGACATTCCAAAAAAGCTACTTATCAATCACATAGATAACTCTACTGAATCAAGATCCCTCTACCAACAATAGATATCTTACATAGTCACCATTTACACAGCACAGAATACACAGTTACAAGCCTATAGCCACTGCCTGAAGTCCTACTCCCACCCCTCCCTGCCTGAATCGATAACGAAAAAAGAAAGAGACATTCAAGAAATATTCTATAATTAAATTAAGAAAACACAGGAAAAAAGAATGTTTTTTTTTTTTTTAAAAGGTTTCAGGAACATGCTGAAACAATGTTTTAGAGATGCTTTACTTTCTTCATGGCAAAATCCTCTGCAGATGTGCATGTTTTGATCTGTTAGTCTACATTTGTATGAATTTGGTACCAACTGTGTGCCATTGATATGCTAGTTTGTGCAATTGAAGCCACGGCAAACTGAAAGCCAGATTATAAGAACCAAAAATAGGATGATGGCTAGCACAACCAACTTTATTTTCATATTCTGATACCACATTTTCCGCCGTATTTGAGTCCCCTTTTTCTTGAATTCTTGGGCCTGAAAGCAAACACACAAGGTTTCATACACCTTACAGATGCTATTAACACTTGCTATTATTAGAAATCATCAACCAAACCTACCGAATCACGCAGATCTTCAGCCTTGTCGTTAAGTGTAGTCAAGTTTTGCCCTCTTTCAATGGTCTGACAGGTTTAAATTAAGTCAAATGAATGGAAGTTTCAATAGCTTGAGTTGTTGCTTACTCCAATACAGATGTTTATAAAAGCTTAAGGCAATTGCTGAAGCATACAACCACATTATGTTGACAGAAATGTCAAATTTAACATCTGAGTTGCAGATAATAACAAAAGCACATTGCATTAGATACACAATTGTGCCTAAATCCCAGAATAAGGCATGTCAACAACACTCATTGATCAATTTAGGATTCAAGAAGCAGCGACAATTACTATTAAAGGGAATAGCCATCCCTGCTAGCCAGAAGTTGGAACTCCTAGTTTCTATAGGTCTATTTTTGTAAATCTGAGCTTCAGCTTAATAAATACAGCGTTTGTATAAGAAGCTGTCCTCCAAACTAGGTGGAAATTCTATTTTTCATGCATATAGCGAAGAAATTTAGAACTTTCTGTTTTAAAAATATTACTTGTTACTGTTATTGGCACTATATGCAGTCATCTTTATTCAAGTTACCATTAAAGCATTTCATGGGTTGAATAGTTGTAATCTCAAGGAACACAAACCAGAGACAGAGTGCAAATCCAGAAGAAAAATGACTTAATAAGACAAAATATTGATGCATCACATAATAGGTCAGTGCCCTGGAGATACTTTTCATTTCCTCTTCTTTATTTGTCTGTCCCATTAGATTCATCGTGCAGCCAAAATCAGAAATAAACACACGGTTATTTCTTCATAAAACAACCATAACTCAATCACATTTCAAGACGCTTCTCCTTAACGGTCATTGAAACTTAAAGAGGGTGGCGAATGGCAAATAACGGGCTTTACCAAACATTAGATGCATCTTAACTGAAAAGGTACAGTTTCGTAATTTTGACAGGGTTTTGGATCCCTTAAGGAACAAGGGATGCTACGGTTACCTAATAACAAATCCCCCCCCAAACCCAAAAAAAAAAAAAAAAAAAACAAAGATCTAGTTTGATAACAATTATCCAGTCTGACATAAATGGTCCACACCAACTACATGATTTAAGGTATTATTTGTGAACAAAGATTTGTTAGTCAAAAAGGGAGCCTGATAAGATAAATTCATAATATAGATAAATGACATATGGTTGACCAGAATAAGGCACCTAACAAGGTGAAGTTTATTAATTTTAAGCCCAAACCAAGATGCAAACTTCTATTCTCTGAAAGCAAAATGCAGCCAATTTTCCTTTTTTTTTTTTTTTTTTTTTTTTTTTTTGTTAAAGACTTAAAGCCAATTTTCTTTACCCCCGGAACTTTGAAGTTGATTTTGTAACCGGCCTATGGTATCCACCAATAGTTTTCAGAAGGGCCAGATTAGTATTGGAAGATTTGAAAGATTACAGTAGGGTACACAGTAAGGTCTAAGGATATGTTTTCTAAGCAGATATCAGCCTACATATATTCATCTATAAACAATCGCACAGTTTTGGGCGGGATCCAAGAAGCTGCATTTTTAACTAGAGACCTGCTACCCAATAAGATGTTCATTTAGCTGCATGAAGAGGAGTAATAAATTACTTTTTGCCAGGATACTAGGCAAAATCCATCCTAGTCAAAATTCAAAGAGGATGCAAGAGGACAATATACATGTGATGAAGAAACGAGGGAACCATATTGCAGCAGATAATATCATATACAGCATGGATGGCATATTTTTCCAGTTTATTCGGCATACCTTTTCTATATTCTCCAACATAATACTTTTGACTTCAGACACCTGGGCGTTAACTTTTAATAGTTTCTCAATCTCATCGGCATGGTCAATTATATACTGCATGTGCTCTTTCATGACAGGTCTGAAAAGAATGACATATTTCACCCGTTATACCTCTGTGTGTAATAGAATACAACTGCAGGAGAATATGAGAATATACATTTTAAGCAACATACCCAAACTCTTTATTAAGACTTTTAGCCACGGCGGTATCTGCTTTACCACCACCATATCTTTTCTTAAAATCAGCTCTTACACGTTCCAAAAATGCAATAGAAATTTGCTTCCCCACAGATTCTTTGGCGACAACACAATAAGCTGCAAAGTGAACAGGCATTAAATCAGACTTGCATAAGGCTCAGCTGTTGCATCAACCTATAATATAAGACAGTGGGAGGAACTTACGTGAAAGGAGGTCAAAGAAAACAGCCAAAAAGTTATTAACATCCTAAGTTGCTTGGACACGGGTGCGGATCTAGAGGTCGGATCCTTCAAGATGTAAATTCTAATGGGATACGGATTCTAGTACGGATACGGGTGCGGGGATCCGCCTAAAAATAATTCAAAAAAAATAAAAATATCTCTAAATAGGAATACTTACGTATAGCTTGTAAAGAGTGAATTTGTTTTTTATTCTCAAGTTGTAGATAAGTAAATGATTGATTTCCTAGATACGGTAAGTTATTTTCTTCCCCATATTTGGTTTTGATTTCGGGAATCAAATTGTATCTCGTCTCGAATTTTCCGTCCGTCATGGTCAAAGTACACAAAATATTTGACCAGATCCACTATGGATCCCATTCTCACACCCATACTACTAGTGTCGTGTCGACACGGGTGCGGCACCTAAACCGTCGTGTCGGAGCAACTTAGTTAACATCATTTTCCATGCAAGCTCAAACATATAACTAATGATATCACTTTACAATTTAAGTGGAAAAGGCTCTGTGAAATCATTCATGGAGACACCTTTTACCAAAAAAAAAAAAAAAAAACAAGAAAGAAAGAAAATATGACTTGGCTTCTTCAACCTTTTTCTTTTTCAGATAGAAGAGCACCCAGGGGCTGCAGTCCAAACCAGAGGTATGTACAGAGGCTAGAGCCATGAACTAGTAAGACCGCCAATCATCCACTCAATCTAAACTACTATATGACCCAAGGTAAGAAGAATTTATCCTCCAAAGACAATTTATTTCCCTCTATTTTACTGTCCATTAGACTCAGCATCTTCAACCTACAGCTTACAAAATCTTGACCCTTAGTGCTGTGTGTAGGACTTCCATTGAGATCAGAAAGCCAAGTTCTACCTTAATCATGTTACACTTAGAGAAAGGACTCACAATTTTACATCCCATCATTGGTTATTTGTAAATGAAAAGTTACAAATTACACTTCATTAGGATGGAGTATGTGTCATCGTTGACTCCGGAAACAACTCCTCTTTTCTAGTATTTCGTTAGAATCTGGATTTCTTTTGCTAAGTACAGAGAATTTTGACTATTCAATAAAACATTAAAAACTATTGTTGTTCTTTGATAAGTATAGAGAATATTGACTATTCAACAGACAAAAGGCCATAACGTCCGCCAAAGTTGTTCTCCCGCTTTCTATCAGTTAATTCCAAACATTCCATCTGTTGATAAACGAATCTCACTGATTCCACATAGACATATCACATCCTATATCTACTGTGTTCACCTCATAATACTAACTTTCAAGTATTAAACCAAATTCTCAGCTTTATATTAACAGAAACATCTTCCATAACAAAATAAAATGCAGACAAGTGACAGAACATTCAAACTTAGAAACGAAGCCGACGAAGGTAAATGTCATAGGAAGTATGGCAGAAAAATATCTATCAGTAACCTCAACCCCGGACTAATCGGAGTCAGCTATATGTATCCTTTGTATTCATTCCTCTCTTATAATTTGGTTATTTTAACATTACCCCTTTACTTATATATGTGCTTGTGACTACAAAATATTAAGAATTTCAAAAACTTGCCAAACTTGTCATTGTTGAGCTTCTTCTCAATTTTCAATTTGCCCCTCAAAAACCAAAGATCCAATAATCTGAAGCACAATACTCACCCTTTCTTTCGAGCAATCTTTCAACATAAAGAAAAACAAAACATGCACTCTAATCTTTGATTCCAATAAAGGCTCCAGCTTTTCACAAAACCCATAATACCCTTTCTTCCCAGCAATATTTCAACAGCAACACTGTAATTTTTTAATAAATTTCCGAAAACTCTACTTATAAATTCCATAAAAACTCCATATTTACACTCTACTACTCGAGATCCAGCAATACCCATTTTCAAATCCAACTAAATGAAACAAATAAAGTGTAAAAGCAATTCTAAAACTAAAACTGAAAGTTAAAAGGATAACTTACCATAACCATCTTCAACAAGGAAGTTAAAAGTATGGTGATCACAATTATAAGTAAACTTATTGTTTGAAGAAGGCAATTTCTGTAGACACTGAGCTGCAATCGCCGGAAAATTTCCAGTAAACTCTGTGTACTCAGCTAGTACCATTGTCCCACGCGCTACAAAGCTGTATATGAAAGATTCTTGAACCATTTTGTTGAAGTCAGTAACTCAGTGAGTTAAAGGCCGAGTAATAAAGAAGATTCACGGGGGAGTATCGCCGGAAAGTTGTCCGGAGCTTTTGCTTAGTTCTCAGTTGTAATGCTTCTATTTATTAATAATGGTTTTTTGCTTTGTGATTAAGTTATTTTTCGTCTAGAAATAAATGTAAGGAAAATTTAAAGGAACGGCGCCGTTGTAGTTTGAACAGATCAAGAAAATGGACTTTTTTCTTTGGTTTTAATTATTATTTTCAAAGATGAGGAACGAGTAAAATAATTTTCAAAGAAATCTAGAGCTATAGTTGCCTAGTTGGTGTTGAGGGAAAGAAGAAAGGTATATTACATTTGGGGAGACAAAGATTGACTTCGGCGGCTTCAATTGGTATCTTAATTGTACCAACTACTTTATGAACAAATCGAGATAATTAATGATTTAAGTACAGTATTCTTTCAAGATAATTTAAATATATCAAAAAATCATCTAATAAATATGAAAGTTCATCCCAAAAGTAATTTTATATTACTTAATTGTAAAAATATAAAAGTTCATCCCAAAAGTCCGTTGATTCTTGATTATTGTCTTGCATTTATTTTTACAAGTCCCTAATCTGCATAAATATAAAATAAAACACCATCTTTACATGACAAATTTAGTAAAAGAATTATTGAATTTCGTAGTTTTTATAGATTTTCTCTCCTTAATTTAAAAACTAGAGGTAAGAAAAGTTCCAACTAATCAAAAAGTAACTACACCGTAGTTTCAAACTAGTGGAGACATGCTATATAAGTCACTTGATATCCATTCAAATACACGTTTTTGCAAAAGTTACATCTAGAAGAAAAGTGAGGGTAATGTTTATTAGTCCTCTCTCTATCTGATTTAATATATATGATACAAACAAAATACACGATTAAATTGTCAACTTCGCATGCCCTAAAAGAGTATTATTAGCTTCAGAAATTGAGGGGACGAGATGATGTAACTGAAATGATTATGATATCCACCTCCGTTAAATATCTCTTTCAGTTTCTTTTCTTCTTCATTTTTTATGGTATTATGATTATTCTGAACTTAGGTTTGTCCATGATATACAAAGTCAGATATCTTGAACTTTTCATATTTTACCATTTCAACCAAACAGAAAGATACAATTAGCTTACGTATACATGTATTTATTCCTCTCAACATCACCATATTTTATGATTGAAATTATCAGATGTCACGCCAAGGCCAGTAATTAGCGATGATAAGTCAGATAATAAAAGAAAAATATACGAAAAGAGACAAAAATATTTTATTTAATTAATGCTATCAATAGGCATACATAAACATGCGGGGGTGAGTAACCCATTATAAGAAAGAGAGTACTATCTACCCCCAAATATGGTAATACGCAGTTTAAAGGATATGCGAAAAGCTCGGGGGTAATATAAATTAAGGAACTCTGGAATCGGAAAGTAAAAAAAGTGAAAAAAGGGGCCGAAGCTTTTATAGAGAAGGGGTAATCAATGCATGACGTTTCACATTTGGGGGCGGTCAACCGGCGGCTAACAGGTGTCCGAAGTCAGAATGACGCGACTGATGGAACATTTCACTGACCCGTCAACTCGGTTGTAGCATACGGAAGAAGGAACCGTGGTTAATTCATCGCTTCCCATCACTTCAATAAATGTGCTCTCCGAAAAGCGAGAGGACTATCTGTGTACGCATAAAATCTAGGGTAAATATTTCTCTGATTCCCCAATAAGGAAACAAGAGGGAAGCACGGTCTGGCGCAACTATAAGCAAGGCCGAAGGACCCCTCGTATCGGAGCCCGGGAGGAGTGAACAATGTACATGGGATCGGGCACGGTAAAATAACAGCTCCAGACCAAGTGAAGTTTCTAGACTACGAGAAATGCAGGAACAATTATGCATGACAAGTGAGGAGCCGTAATATTCTCCCTCAACTAGATACTACAACGTCCCGTCCGATATCAACTGCGGATAGACATTTACCGGAAAAAAGAAGATATTTACCTTATTTAGACTTGTAAGATTGAAATTCCCCTACTATATAAAGGGAAAAGTTTCTTTTATTCTACCAAATTGTTGACATGCAAATCTAAGCAATAAAAGTTAATTTTTGTCATCTAGCTATTGTTCAAAGTGTTCTTCAATTGCTCTCTTCTTTATTTGCAATCGAGCTCGTATCGAGAGTCTGATCAAGGTCGAATTTCAGTGCGCAACCTAAGATCAATCTCGATCATCACATTATGATTGGTCTGATCTTTTATTTTATCTTTAACTTAATTACTTGTTGTTCTTAGATTATTCGTATTGAATTAAATCACATTTCCTTTAAACCACGTACAAATTTAATTATTACCTATTTTTGGGGCTAAACAATTTGGTGCCTACCGTGGGGCTAAGGATAATAGTGGTGATTTGATACGAATCTCCATATCACATCCTATTTTATGCTTGTTCTTTGAAGTTTTGATTCCAGATTAGCCGAAGGATGTCAAATTCACAGTCTGCTCACTTGAACGTTGACGCTGAGTCAGGCCATCATGGTGATAATAATAACATTGATTCCTAGCAATGATGCGAGCCTTATTGATCCCAATAGTGTCCCAGCCACCGAACCGGTCGATGCTAACTCACAAGTGGCCATCAACATCAATCTACCAACTGATCCCGAAAACAGCGTTCGCCGGAGACCCTGACCAGCGGCTCGAGAGGCGCCCGAAGGCAAAAGTGATGGGGTGCTCCTGCGGTTGATTTTCGAAACGTTGTAGGCTCAAGCGGAGATAGCGCATCTACAGAACCAGATCCAAGCCCCTAACAAGGTCGAGCCCGAGCAGTCGCGGGAAAACACTCGAAGGATGAACAAGTTGTCGTGGAACCGACCGAATTAAGCCCGAGGAACCTTCCAAGGTGATAAATATGCTCGAAGCATTGACAAAATAGGAGTTTATGGTAGGCTATAATCTCGTGTTTTGGTCTCTTATTGCACTCTAATTTACTGCACTTCACTCGTTTTGAGCTTTAATAGATAATGTTCTGTACGTATTGTGTGTTTTATGTCTTGTAGGAGAGATTTCGAGCTACGTAGATGTTATGAAATGAATTCAAGTGATTTGGTTCCTTGAAGTCTGAGTAAAAGACCAAGGGATTAAGCGAGGATCATGTTCGGGGGTCGAGGACCAAGTCTGAACGTCAAAAATTGAGATTTGAGTCATACTTTGAGAAAAATGCAATAGTGCGACGCGTGGGGCCACGCGTGGCGCGCCGCGACTGTGCAAATTTTATGTTGCCTGTCAGAACTAGCTCTCTTGATTTCCCCCACTAATGTCCTGCACGGTGAGTTGCCCGATGCGGTGCGCTTGTGCAATTGTTACAGAGTGACAATCCTATTTCGGCTAGGAGAAGGTAATTTCGTCTAGGCTGGGCCCTACTTGGTATAACTACATGAAAAAATGTTATTTTCTAAACTTTTGACATACTTTAGACCTGAGGAGTTGGAGGAGCAAAAGCACAAGGAATTCCTTCTTCACTCAAAACCTGAGTTTGGATCGAATTTATGTTTTCCTATTTTTAATTATATTTGTGATGAATTTCTCCATATATATGGAGTATTTCCCTTTATTATTTGATGGATTTGATGTATTGATATTTGTTTGTGGATTAAAACTATAGTTTTATGTGTTGAAGCATTTTGGATGATTTAATTGTTGCTTATATTTACTAGTTCATAAAATCGAGAGAGGCATAACTTGTAATATCGTTGCATTATATTGTTGGTTGAGTTCATTGGTTCCTCTAAGTAATCGAAAAAGGCTAGTTGAATCATTGATTAAATTTAGTAGGAGAATAGTCGAAAAAGGTTTTCCGAAAGACCAATACATTACACATTCTTGCATATCTTCGTGTGCTTAAATTGGTTCATCTTGTAAGGTTGAGACGTAATCGAGAGAGGATTTTCTACTAAACGTTTGAACTAATAATTGGGTAAATTTGAGAGACCACTTAAACATTAGAAGTAAATTATCTAGAGCTAGATCCCAAATAATTATCTTGTACCTATCCTATCAACCCCTATTTTTCTACTACATATAAATTCCTTGCTTACCGTTGTTGCGATAGGCATTAGTCAATAACTTTAGATTCTTAGTTAATTTTAGTTACTAATCATATAAATCTCAATTGTTGATTCTTCTAGATAGCAAACAAGCTATAAACTACGAAATAGTTCAACTCCAATCCATGTGGATACGATATTATGCTATACTATCTTTGATTAGCGATCATATTTAAGTGTGTATTTTGCGCTCGTTAAATTTTGGCGTCGTTTCTGGGGTTTGGAAATCAATAGTGCTAGAAACGATGAATATAATGTGGATTTGGCTGCAAGAGAAGCATCCCAATGAAGAGAACAAGTTGCACGAGATGCTGAGGAAGCAGCTATTAGAGATGCACAGATTATCTATGAAGAAGAGAGAGGTCAAAGAATTGTTCAGAATCAACCCTTGGGTGCAGAACAGTTTGGAAATATAGCTCCCTTGCCTGGGAGACCACTTGGAGATTATCCTAGACCGTTCAACAATCAAGGTTTCTCAAGAGTTAGACCAACTTCAATTGCAGCGAACAATTTCGAGTTAAAGCAAGGGTTGCTTCAAACCCTTCAGAATTGACGTGTCTTCAGAGGGAAGCCAAATGAAGATCCAAACACACATCTAATGGACTTAGAGGAGATTATGAACACCTTTCAATACAATGGTGTGTCACAAGATACGGTTTATTTAAGGGCATTCCCCTTTCTCTCAAAGATGATGCAAAGCAGTGGCTTCGAAGCTTACTCGCATGTTTGATTAGAACATGGGAGGGGATGACCAGAAAATTTCTTGATAAATATTTCTCCTCGGCTAAGACGGGGAAGTTTAGAAGAGAAATCCATAACTTCTGCCAGAAAAAGAATGAAACTGTTTTGAAGCATGGGAGAGGTTTAAGGAGATTGTTAGAAAGTGTCAACATAGCGAAACTGAACTTTAGATGCAACTCCAAGACTTTTGGGACGGATTGACACCGGCCTCACGTAGAACATTGATCAATGCAGCTGGAGGCCCGTGGATGAAGAAGACTCTCGATGAGATAGTTAAAATTCTTGATGAGTTATCTGAAGATGTTAATCAGTGGCCCTCTGAGAGTGCTGAAAGAAGAAGATCAACTGGTGTTCACCAGGTTGATGCTAACACATTTGTGCAGGTACATCTTGATGTTATGGCCAAAGAGATAAGGAAGTTGACCTTAGCCTCGATATAAAGTGATCCTCACACAACTTGTAATATATATGGAAGAGGACACCCTACTCATGAGTGTTAAGCCTCAACTGAGGAAGTGAATGTTGTGGGAAACTACAATTTTAATGTAATGGGTCACGGTCACCCCGGGTTTTTCATGGAGTTCACCTGGGGTTACCGCGAATGCACGGCAACAAAATAACTTTAGACCCCAGGGAAAAGGAGCTTTAGCATTCCAAAATCAGTTGAGGCGGCAATTTTAGCCTCAACAACCCATTCAATCTGGCATAGACGATCTCATGAAGGCATTCATTCTGAAAACTGATGAGAGGCTTGAAACTCATAGCGCAGCTATACGGGAACATAGAGTAGCTATTAAGAAATAGGTATTGGCTTTTGAAACTTGGAAAGATAGGTTGGGCATCTATCCACTCTATTTTCTAAGAGTATTCCAGGAACTCTCCCTACTGAGACTCAGAGAAATCCCAAAGAAATAGTGAATGTTGTGACCTTGAGAAGTGGGAAATTGTTGAAGGATCCCACTCCAATCCAAAAAGATGTGATAATTGCAAAAGAAAGTGGGGAACAATTGAAGAATGACGTTGAAGAAGAAAAAGAAGAAGGAAGAAAAATCGTGAAGGGAGGAACATGATAATAGCGAGCATATGCGTGCTTTACCTTTCCCTCAAAATCTATATAGAGAAAATCTGGACAAGTAGTTTGGGAGATTTTTGGATGTGCATAACCAAGTCCATGAAATGTTACCATTTACAGAAGCGATCTCACAAATGTTTGCTTATGCCAAATTTATGAAAGAGATCCTGACAAAGAAGAGAAAAATAGAGGAGACCTTAGTGGTCAAGCTTATAGAGTATTGCAGTGCTATATTGCAAAATAAACTCCCACAAAAGTGTGGAGATCTAGGGAGTTTTACTACACCTTGCTCATTAGGGACTATAAATTTTGATAAGTCTTTATGTGATTCTGGTGCATCATTTAACTTGATGGCTCTATCTATTTACAGAAAACTAGAGAAGAAAACAGGAGAGATAAGGTCAGTGCCAATATCTTTGTAGCTGGCAGACCAAACGACCTTAATACCCGCAGGGATAGTGGAATATGTGTTAGTTCGGGTGGATAAGTTCGTATTTCCTGTAGATTTTATAGTGGTGAATATATAGGAAAACAAGGAGGTCCCCTTATCTTAGGAAGACCATTATTAGCGAGGGGTAGAGCTATACTAGATATACATGAGAGGAAACTCATGTTTAGAGTTGGTGAGGAGACTGTGACGTTTGATATGAATATAAAAATGGGGCACAAAAAGAAAACCAGCTGCGAATGTGGAGTGGAAAGTGAAGGGATCAAAAGAGAAGGCTGCACTAAGTGAGAAATATAATTTATGGTATGCCCCAAAAAGGCCGAGAAGAAGTTGTCTGCATGGATGTGTGCATTAGTTCGGGGAAGTTTTCTTTACCTTATGCTTTTTAATTGTGTGTCATGGGGACATGCCAAAACTTAGAGTGTGGGGTGGGGAATAATTGTATGTTGTATGTATATATGTTCGTTTTGTTAGTTGTAGTAGTTGGAAAATTAAAAAAACCATAAAATTTGAAAAAACAATTTTGATTTTTCCGACGATGGATATCATTCGACGGGTTCTTTAGAGAATACAGTCGAAAGAAAAAGACAAAAAGATTTTCTTTGCTAGGTAGTGTATTAAGTGTCCCTTGGGTTTTTTTTGTGCCGCTGTTCTTTTCCAAGAGTTTTGTTTGAACTAGGTGTAGTTAGTTTTTTGTTATTTTTAAAAAAATATTTTTAGGAGTAGAAACCTTGTGCTATGATTTGAATTTAAGGTAATATCTCTTAACTTTAGTATGCCTTGAGAATAGTAAGCGCTTTAGTTGTGACGCTTAGGCTAAGTTTTTGACTCTTGTATAAGTACCTTAAATTGTATGATCTTAACTTTTCTTAACTACTTTGAGTAAAGTGTCTTGATAGTCCAATCCTGAGTGAGTTATGTGTCATGTGTGTGTGAGGTTTTGTGTTATTCTGTGCATTGCATTAGATGTCTAGAACTTGCCTCGTGTGCTTGCAAAGCGAAATAGTAGTTTTATTCAGTCTTGGAAGTGATTTAGGAGTTTCTTTGTTAATCCAGTTATATGATATTACCCACATAATTGTTATGTATCTTAGTTAGCCTCGTTGAGCATGTAATCTTGTTTCTTTGGAAACCACATTACAAGCCCTACCCATTTGTTTTAATTGACCATCTATTTGAACATTGTACCTCTCGTGAGCACTTGAATTTGTTATGAACTTTGTAAAATTTAAAGTGTGGGGTGGTTGGTTTGGTGTTTGAGTGTAACTAATGAATAAGGAGAAAGGCGCATTAGTTTGAAAAAGAATGAGCCACTTGAACTGAAAAAGTAAGGAAAAAAATAAGTGTATGATTGGGGAAAATATTCATTCATAGTGGTAACTCTTCATGTAATTGTGCATAAAAAAGTTGGGAGTTGATATATGTTAATTTAAGGGTGGAGTTATGGTTTCACATAAGTGTGGGGTTTTGAACGGTTAAGTGTAGGTATTAAAGTGCTTAGGGAGGTATAGTCATTGTTATATTCAAATGTATCTTACTCGTTCCGCAGCCTACATTATAACCAATGAAAGTTCTACTTAACCCTTGACTGAATGAGTCTCAAATTAGTAGAGTAGTTGTCTCGAACCCAAACCTAAACTAGTCGTGATGACGCCTATCTTGATACTAGGCTAGCCAATCTACCTCAAATGACAAGTAAACCTTTCCGTTTAAAGCATAAGTTATCATATTCCATTAAGGTTCTTCTTTTAAACATGTTCAACAATAACATTTAATCAAGATCTAAACACAGCCCCAAAACGTCTGGAGTCAACCGTCATGAGCATATAAAGAGTAATACAGTATGATACCATTCCTTTACTAATACAAGTCTAGAAATAAAAAAAAGACAATAGACTAGGAAAGAAAAAGGGCATGCTGTGGACGCCGAACAACTACCTCAATCCCCGAACGAGCTCCCAAAGCAAATGAAAATCAGCTAGCGCTCTGATCCGGTACCTGGATCTGCACACATGGTACAGGGAGTAATGTGAGTACGCCAACTCAGTAAGTAACAACCATAACTAAAGACTTGAGTACAGTGACGAGCATTTGAAATCAATATAATCATGCGATGAACAACAGAAAATACATATATCAAGTCCAGGAAATCCCCATTTCAGATCTTTTCATACAAATCCCAAGTTTCCATTGAAAATCTCATGTAAAACAGTTTATAGTAGTTTCATTGGAGGCTTGGAGTAAGAAAAGGAGTGAAAACAATAGTTTCATAAATATTGGCCTCTCGGTCACTCGTGACTCCACTATCATGAGTCAATGCTCACACTCATCACTCTCACTCAATAGGTACAATGTATACATATAACCGATGTGGCGTGCAACCGATCCACATAATATCCGCTGCGGCGTGCATCCCGATCCAAATCATAGTCGACTGTGCTCACTGGGGGTGTACAGACTCCGGAAGGGGCTCCTACAGCCCAAGCGCTATATTGTTGCGGCGTGCAACCTGATCCCATATATATCTCGTTGCGGCGTGGAGCCCAAACCACATTTCTCGCTGTGGCGTGCAACCCGATCCATATATATATATATATATATATATATATATATATATATATATATATATATGT
>ML256284.1:827-23832 GCA_005239495.1 Nicotiana undulata | reverse complement strand
TATATATATATATATATATATATATATATATATATATATATATATAATAAGTGTTGCGACGTGCATCCTGATCCCTAACTATCCTCACAAACCCGGCTCTCGGCCTCACTCAGTCATCCTCACAAGACACTCGGGCAACTCATTACAAATCTCATGGACTCAACCCAACTCACCACAAATCATAGGGACTAAGTCCAAATTGTCTTTCAATATTCTAAAACATGGTGATAACAACAATAAACAGTGAGCAGGTATAAAGCATGACTGAGTTCGTATTTTCTATCAAAATAGTGTGAGAATAGTAGAAAAATACCCCTGAGGGTGTAAACAGGTCGGCACAAGGTCCCAAACATGGCATACAACCCAAAATATGGTATAAATCTAAAAAATATAGGATATTATATGATTTCAAATCAAACACGCGGCTTAATAGTCGCTACGGGACAGACCAAGTCACAATCCCTATCAGTGCACGCCCACACGCTCGTCACCTAGCATGTGCGTCACCTCATTTATCAAAACGATACGAAATACCGCGATTTCATACCCTCAGGTCTAGATTTACAATCGTTACTTACCTCAAACCGGCCTGAATACTAATCCGCGATGCTCTTGCCCCTCGAATCAGTCTCCGGGTGCTCCAAATCTAACCAAAATCAAATTAATATTATCAATATATGCTAGGGAGACGAAACCCATTAAAAAATTAGCAAAATTAAGCACAAATTCCGAAATTGGCCAAACCCGACCCCTGGGACCACATCTCGGAACTCAATAAAAATCACACCATAAGAATCCTCATCCTTCTCCGAGTCTATACATACCAAGAACATCAAAATCGGACCTCAAATGACCCCTCAAATTCCCAATTCAAAGTCTAGAATCTCAGTCCTAATCCCTCAATTTTAGTCACAAATTTCCATAAATTTCACCCCAATCAGTCAAATAATATCACATAAATGAGGTTTAGGTCCAAAAATCTTACCTCCACGAAGTTCCCTCGAATTCCTTCTTCAAAACTCTCCCAAAAGCTTCAAACCCCAGTACAAATGACCAAAATCCGCTAAGGGTTCTTTTTATACTTTCTGCCCAGGAAAACCGCACCTGCGGCTCAAATATCGCACCCGCGGACCTGCACCTTCAGTCCAGTACGCTCCTGCGAGATTTCATTAAAAGGCCAAAACCGCTCCTGCGACCCGCCTTTTGCACCTGCGACTCTGCATGTGCGGTCATGTCCGCATCTGCGATCTTCTTCCTCCTAAGCCATTTCCGCTTCTGTGATCCCTCGTCCACTTCTGCGGTCTCGTACCTGCGGTCCCCTATCCGCAGGTGCGAAAAAACCAGAAGGCTTCACACCAGCAACTCCAATATGCCAAAAATCATGCCGATAACCATCCAAACTCATCCCGAGGCCTCCGGGACCTCAACCAAAAATACAAACAAGTCATAAATGACCCCCCGAACTTAGTCGAACCCTCGGAACACCCAAAATAACATCGAGACATCAATTCAACTCATGATTCAAGCTAAGGATCTTCAAACTTCTGAAATTCACCAACGATGTCGAAACTAACCAAACTTCGTCCGAATGACCTGAAAATTCGCACACACGTCCAAAATGACACTACGAACCTGTTCCAACTTCCGGAATTCAATTCCGACCCTGATAGCTAATTTTTCCACTGCCGACCGAAAATCGCCAAAAACTCAATTTCGCCAATTCAAGCCTAATTCTACTCCGCACATCAAAACTACATTCCGAGCACACTCCTAAGTCCCAAATCACCTAACGAAGCTATCCGAGCCATAAAATCCCCATTCTGGGGTCGTTTACCCAATAGTCAACTTCCGGTTGACTTTTCTAACCATTAGGCCAACTTAAGAGACTAAGTGTCTCATTTCTCACCGCGACCGCTCTGAACCCAAACCAACCGATCCGACACAACATAAATAGGTTATACAACATGTGATAAAGCAAAAACAGGGGAGACGAGACTAAACTCACGGAACGACCGACCGGGGCGTTATATTCTCCCCCTCTTAAACAAACGTTCGTCCTCGAACGGGTCTAGAAACATACCTGGAGTCTCAAGTAAGTGAGGATTTGCTCTGTATCTCCCGCTCGGTCTCCTAGGTGGCCTCTTCCACCGGCTGCCCTCTCAACTGCACCTTCAGTGAAGCTACCTTAACCTTCTGACCTGACGACCCAAAATAGCCACTATCTCTACCTCATAAGACATATCACCCTCAAGTTGAATCGTGCTAAAGTCTAAAACATGAGACATGTCACCAATATACTTCCGAAGCATGGAAACATGGAATACCGGATGGACACTCGATAAGCTGGGTGGCAAAGCAAGTCTATAGGCCACCTCTCCAACTCGCTGAAGCACCTCGAAAGGCCCAATGAACCGGGGACTCAACTTGCCCCTCTCCCCGAACCGCATAACACCCTTCATGGGTGACACCTTCAGCAGCACCTTCTCCCCAACCATGAAAGACATATCCTGGACCTTCCGGTCCGCATAACTCTTCTGCCTAGACTACACCGTGTGAAGCCGCTCCCGAATCTACTTCACTTTATCCAACGCATCCTGCACCAAGTCTGTGCCCAATAGCCTAGCCTCACCCGGATCAAACCAACCAACATGAGATCTACACCTCCTACCATATAAAGCCTTATATGGTTCCATCTGGGTACTCGATTGATAACTATTATTATATACAAACTCCGCAAGTGGCAGAAACTGGTCCCATCAACCCCCCAAATCAATGACACAAGCACGCAACATGTCCTCCAGAATCTGAATAGTGCGCTCTAACTGCCCGTCAGTCTGAGGATGGAACATCGTGCTCAACTCAACCTGAGTACCCAACTCTCTCTGCACGGCCCTCTGGAACTGTGGTGTGAACCGAGTACCTTTGTCAGAAATGATAGAAACTGGGACACCGTGCAATCGAAAAATCTCCCGGATGTAAATCTCAGCTAACCGCTCCGAAGTATGTAGTACCAACAGGAATGAAGTGCGCGGACTTGGTCAGCCGATCCACAATAACTCATATAACATCAAACCTCCTCGAAGTCCGTGGGAGTCCAACCACGAAGTCCATGGTGATTCGCTCCCACTTCCACTCCGGAATATCCAACCTCTGATGCAATCCTCCTGGTCTCTGGTGCTCATACTTGACCTGCTGAAAGTTGAGACACCGAGCTACAAATCCAAAAATATCCTTCTTCATCCGCCTCCACCAATAGTGTTGTCTCAGATCCTGATACATCTTCGCGGCACCCGGATGGATGGAATACCGCGAGCTGTAGGCCTCTGCTAGAATCAACTCTCAAAGCCCATCCACATTGGTCACACATATCCGACCCTGCATCCTCATAACACCATCCTCACCAATAACCACATCCCTGGCGTCACCTCGTCGGACCTTATCCTGAAGAACAAACAAGTGTGGGTCATCATACTGGCGCTCTCTAATCCGGTCATAAAGAGAAGATGTGGAGGCTACACAAGTCAATACCCGGGGGGGCTCTAATAGATCAAATCTCACTAACTGGACCGCTAAAGCCTGAACATCAAGTGCTAATGGTCGCTCTGCTGATGGAAGGTATGCTAGACTCCCCAAACTCTCTGCTCTGTGACTCAAGCCATCGGCCACTATGTTGGCCTTTCCCGGATGGTATAGAATAATGATATCATAGTCCTTGAGAAGCTCCAACCATCTCCTCTAACGCAAATTCAAATCCTCCTGCTTAAACAGATGTTGAAGACTACGGTGATCAGTAAAAACCTCACAATGCACACCGTACAAATAATGACACCAAATCTTTAAGGCGTGAACAATGGCTGCTAGATCAAGATCATGTACGGGATAATTCTTCTCATGAGTCTTCAACTGGAGAGGCGTAGACAATCACCCTACCCTCCTACATCAAAACACAACCAATGCCTATCCTCGATGCATCACAATACACGGTATAAGAATCTGAAGCTGATAGCAATACTAACACTAGAGCTGAGGTCATGTAGTCTTGAGCTTCTGAAAGCTCTCTTCACACTCGTTCAACCACCTAAATGGAGTACCCTTCTGGGTCAATTTGGTCAAGGGAGAATAAATAGAAGAAAACCCATCCACAAAGCGACAGTAATACCCCGCCAAACCAAAGAAGCTCCTAATCTCTATAGCTGAGGACGGTCTAGGCCAACTCTGCACCGCCTCTATCTTTACTGGAACCACGTGCCTCAAGAAATCTACGGAGCCAAGCCAAAACTCATACTTGGAGAACTTTGCATAAAGTTTTTCCTCCCTCAATCTCTGTAAAACAACTCTCAAATGCTGAGCATGCTCCTCCTGGCTACGACAATATACCAGGATGTCATCAATGAACATAATAACGAAGAATCCAAGTACGACTGAAACACGTTATTCATCAAATGCATGAACGCTGCTGGGGCATTGGTCAGCCCAAAAGACATAACCATAAACTCATAGTGACTATAACGAGTTCTGAAAGATGTCTTGGAAATATCAGAATCCCGAATCTTCAGCTGATGATACCCGGATCTCAAGTCAATCTTAGAGAACACTCTGGCTCCCTGAAGATGGTCAAACAAATCATCAATACGAGGCAAAGGATACTTATTCTTTACTGTAACCTTGTTCAACTACCGATAATCAATACACATACGCATAGAACCATCTTTTTTCTTCACAGACAACACCGGTGCACCCCAAGGTGACACACTAGGCCGAATGAACCCCCTATCTAGGAGTTCCTGAAGCTGCTCTTTCAATTCCTTCAACTTCGCTGGTGTCATACGATACGATGGAATAGAAGTAGGTTGAGTGCCTGACACTAGATCAATACCAAAATCAATATCCCTGTCAGGTGGCATGCCTGGAAGGTCTGCAGGAAACACATCCGGAAAATCACGGACCACAGGAATAGAATCAATAGTGGGAGTCTCAACACTGACATCCCTCTCAAAAGCCAAATACGATAAACACCCTTTTTCTACCATACGATGGGCCTTCAGGTAGAAAATCACCCTACTAGGCACATACTCAATAGAACCTCTCCACTCAACCCCCGAAAATCTTGGCATCGCTAAGGTCACGGTCTTAGCGTGATAATCAAGAACAACATGACACAAAGATAACCAATCCATGCCCAATATCACATCAAAATCAACCATGCTAAGCAACAACAGGTCCACTCGGGTCTCCAGACCCCCAATAGATATCACACATGACCGATACACACGGTCCACAACAATAATATCGCCCACCAGAGTCAACACATGAACAGATGTAACTAAAGACTCACAGGGCATATCCGAAAAATGAGCAAAGTATGATGAAACATAAGAATACAGGGAACTAGGATCAAATAAGACCGAAGCATCTCGGTGACAGACTGAGACAATACCTGTAATCACTGCATCTGACGCCATAACATCTGGTCTGGCTAGAAGTGCATAAAAATGGGCATGACCTCCACTTGATCGACCTCCCCCTCTAGGGTGGCTTCTAGTTGTCTGACCCCCATCCCTAGCTGCATGGGCGGGTGGTGAAGTAACTGGAGCTGAAGTTGAGGGCAGACTCCTTTGCTGGGGTGAGCCCCCAAGAAGACGAGGACACTGTCTCCTCATGTGCCCAAACTCCCCACACTCATAACAACTCCCTGGTGCTGGAGACGGGGACTGAAGGGAACCCCTGGCACCAGGATTGCCACTAGAAGAACCATGCATAGAGGAACCCTGAACTGATGGTGCTCGAGATGAACTCTGGGCTGGAAGAGCACTGAATGAAGAACGGCCCGAATGATAACTACGGGGACCCTACCCCGATGATGCACCACTATAAGCTGGGGGAGCAGGCTGAGGAGGCCTAGATGGGCGGCCTCTGATATGCTGAAACTGTCCTCTGGAAGGAGCAATACTAAAACTACCAGATCCTCGAGGCCACTTGGCCTCCCTCTCGTCACGCTCCTGACGGGGAACTGCCTCAATATCTGGAGCAATATCCACAACCTGCTCAAAAGTGGAACCTGATACCCTCTCTCTGGTCATCATAATTACAAAGCTGATAAGTGAGGCCATCCATAAACCTTCTGATCCTCGATTTCTCAGTAGGGACCAACTCAGAAGCATGACGAGCTAGCTCTGAAAATCTCATCTCATACCGCGTCACTGTCAACTCTCCCTGGCGCAGTTGCTCGAACTGCCAACGCAGCTCCTCTCTGTGAGATTGGGGAACATACTTCTCTAAGAAGAGAGTGGAGAACTGCTGCCAAGTAAGGGGTGCTGCACCAACAGACCTACGCCTCTCATAGGACTCCCACCAAGTAAAACCAGTCCCTGAAAACTGGAAGGTAGCAAACGACATCCCACTAGTCTCCAATATCCCTGCAGTACGAAGCATCCTCTGACACTTGTCCAAGAAACCCTGGGCATCCTCTCCCTCAGAACCACTGAATGTCGGAGGCTGAATTCTACTAAATCTCTCCAACCTGCGCTGCCCATTATCTGGCATAACTGGGATCACAAAATCCTGAGCTGGGGCAACCGGCTGGGCTGGAGCTGCCCCCGATGTTTGTAGCCCCTGAGTAACCTGTTCAGGTGTCCAGGCAGCTAGAGTTTGAGTGCCTCCCCCGTCCTGAGAAGTAGCAGCAGTAGAAACAATGACTACCTGTGCAAAACTAGTGCACACAGTTAGAATCTGTGCTAGAGTATCCTGAAGACCCGGAATCACAATAGGCACTACCGGTGCCTGAGCCTGCCCCGCTAGAACATCAGTAGCGGGGACCTGATCCTGAATAGTAGGTGGATCCACGGGTACTGCCCAGGCTACTGCACGGGCCACACCCCTACCTCTACCACGGCCTCGACCCCTTACGAGCCTAGCTGGTGTCTGGTCTCCCTGATTAGTAGCGCGTGTACTCACCATCTGTGAGAGAATGAAACAACAGAAGTTTAGTTTCTCAGGATCAACAGATTCGCATGACAAAATTCAAGAATGTGAGAATGTCCTAAGGGTTCTGTAGCCTCTCGAAGATAAGTACAAGCGTCTCTGTATCGATCCGCAAGACTCTACTAAACTTGCTCATGACCGGTGAGTCCTATGTAACCTAGGATCTAATACCAACTTTTCACGACCCCAAACCTACATTGGTCGTGATGGCGCCTATCGTGATACTAGGCTAGACAATCTACCTCAAATGACAAGTAAACCTTTCCCTTTAAAGCATACGTTATCATATTACATTAAGGTTCTTCTTTTAAACATGTTAACCAATAACATTTAATCAAGATCTAAACACAGCCCCAGAACATCTGGAGTCAACCGTCATGAGCATCTAAAGAGTAATACAATATGATACCATTCCTTTACTAATACAAGTCTGGAAATAAGAAAAAAACAATAGACTAGGAAAGGACAAGGGCATGCTGTGGACGCTGAACAAATACCTCAATCCCCGAACGAGCTCCCAAAGCAAATGAAAATCAGCTAGCGCTCTGATCCGGTACCTGGATCTGCACACATGGTGCAGGGAGTAATGTGAGTATGCCAACTCAGTAAGTAATAACCATAACTAAAGACTTGAGTGCATTGACGAGCATTTGAAATCAGTAAAATCATGCGATAAACAACACAAAATACATATATCAAGTCCGGGAAATCCCCATTTCGGATCTTTTCATAAAAATCCCAAGTTTCCATTTAAAATCTCATGTAAAACATTTTATAGTAGTTACATTGGAGGCTTAGAGTAAGAAAAGGATTGAAAACAATAGTTTCATAAATATTGACCTCTCGGTCACTCTTGACTCCACTATCATAAGTCAGTGCTCACACTCAGCACTCTCACTCAACAGGTACCATGTATATATATAACCATTGCGGCGTGCAACATGATCCACATAATATCCACTGCGGCGTGCAGCCCGATCCAAATCATAGTCGATTGCGCTTACTGGGTGTACAGACTCCGGGAGGGGCTCCTACAACCCAAGCGCTATATCGCTGTGGCGTGCAACCCAATCCAATATATATCTCGCTGCGACGTGCAACCCGATCCACATTTCTCGCTGTAGCGTGCAACCCGATCCATATATATATATATATATATATATATATATATATATATATATATATATATATATATATATATTAAGTGTTGCGGCGTGCATCTCGGTCCCTAACTATCCTCACAAACCCGTCTCTCGGCCTCACTCAGTCATCCTCATAATCCACTCGGGCAACTCATTACAAATCTCAGGGACTCAGCCCAACTCACCACAAATCATAGGGACTCAACCCAAACTATCTTTCAATATTCTAAAACAGGGTGGTAAAAACAATAAACAGTGAGCATGTATAAAGCATGACTGAGTTTCGTATTTTCTATCAAAATAGTGTGAGAATAATAGAAAATACCCCTGAGGGTCTAAACAGGTCAGCACAAGGCTCCAAACATGACATACAACCCAAAATATGGTATAAATCTAAAAATTATAGGATATCATATGATTTCAAATCAAACACGCGGCTTAATAGTCGCTACGGGACGGACCAAGCCACAATCCCTATCGGTGCACGCCCACACGCTCGTCACCTAGCATGTGCGTCACCTCATTTATCAAAACGATATGAAATACCAGGGTTTCATACCCTCAGGTCTAGATTTACAATCGTTACTTACCTCAAACCGGATCGAATACTAATCTGTGATTCTCTTGCCCCTCGAATTGGCCTCCGGTTGCTGCAAATCTAACCAAAATCAAATTAATATTATCATATATGCTAGGGAGACGAAACCCATTCAAAAATTAGCAAAATTAAGCACAAATCCCGAAATTGGCCAAACTCGACCCCCGAGCCCACATCTCGGAACTCGATAAAAATCACACCACAAGAATCCTCATCCTTCCCCGAGTCTATACATACCAAGAACATCAAAATCGAACCTCAAATGGCCCCTCAAATCCCCAATTCAATGTCTAGAATCTCAAGCCCTAATCCCTCAATTTTAGTCACAAATTTCCATAAATTTCACCCCCAATCAGTCAAATAATATCACATAAATGAGTTTTGGGTCCAAAAATCTTACCTCCACGAAGTTCCCTCGAATTCCTTCTTCAAAACTCTCCCAAAAGCTTCAAACAAGAGTAAAAATGACTAAAATCCGCTAATGGTTCTTTTTATACTTTCTGCCCAGGAAAACCGCACCTGCGGCTCAGATATCGCACCTGCAGACCTGCACCTGCAGTCCCAGGTGCACACCTACGAGATTTCATTAAAAGGCCAAAATCGCACCTGCGACTCCGCAGGTGCGGCCAGTTGTCCGCATCTGCGATCTTCTTCCCCCTAAGCCATTTCTGCTTCTACTATCCCTTGTCCGTTTCTGTGGTCTCGCACCTGCGATCCTTTATCCGCAGGTGCGGAAAAACCAGAAGGCTTCACACCAGCAATTCCAAAATGCTAAAAAACATGCCGATAGCCATCTGAATTCATCCCGAGGCCCCCGGGACCTCAACCAAAAATATGAACAAGTCATAAATGACCGCCCAAACTTAGTCGAACCCTCGGAACACCCAAAATAATATCGAAACACCAATTCAACTCATGATTCAAGCCTAAGGATCTTCAAACTTTCGAAATTCACCAACGATGCCGAAACTAACCAAACCTCGTCTGAATGACATGAAAATTTGCGCACACACCCAAAAGGATACTACGAACCTTTTCCAACTTCCGGAATTCCTTTTCGACCCCGATTGCTAATTTTTCCACTGCTGACCGTAAGTCGCCAAAAACTTAATTTCACCAATTCAAGCCTAATTCTACTTCGGACATCAAAACCATATTCCGAATACACTCCTAAGTCCAAAATAACCTAACGAAGCTATCCGAGCCATAAAATCCCCATTTCAAGGTCGTTTACCCAATAGGCAACTTCTAGTTGACTTTTCTAACTATTCGGCCAACTTATGAGACTAAGTGTCTCATTTCTCACCACGACCGCTCCGAACCCGAACCAACCGACCCGACACAACATAAATAGGTTATACAACATGTGATAAAGTAGAAACATGGGAGACAGGGCTAAACTCACGGAACGACTGGCCGGATCATTATAATAGTACACTAAGGGAAAGCCTATGGTACGTATTTTAAGGCACATGAATGTTGTTTATGAGAGAGTGAATTCTTTTTTATCTTGAGTTCCTAATTGTTCTCAAATTTTATTGTATGTAGAACTACTCTCTATTGTTGTGTGAGGGAACTTGATTCATGAAGAAAGGTAATGTCGTTGACCTCGGTGTTAGAGTAAGTGAGTGAGTTATAAATAATGCGTGGTGATTTTGTGTCAAATCTTGAGGCGAGGATGTTACAATATTGTGCTTAGTCTGTTTTAAATATTCTTGGTATGATGAGTTAGGAGAGTTGTAAAAAAGGTAGTGTCTTTATAAATTGTAGTTTGATTGCTCGAGGACGAGCAATGGTTTAAGTGTGGGTGTTGATGGTAGGATATAATCTCGTGTTTTAGTCGCTTATTGCACTCTAATTTATTGCACTTCAATCGTTTTGAGCTTTAATTGATAGTGTTTTGCACTTATTGTGTGTTTTATACCTTATAGGAGTGATTCAGAGCTATGTAAATGTTATGGAATGAATTCGAGTGATTTGGAGATGCGATGTCTGAGTAAAATCCCAAGGGATTAAGCTGGGATCGTGTTTGGGGTCGAGGACCAAGTCTGAACGTCAAAAATTGAGATTTGAGCTGTACTCTGAGAAAAGTGCACTAGTGCGGCGCGCTGCGGCTGGGCAAATTTCCTGCTGCCTGTTAGAACTAGCTCTCTAGATTTCCCCACTAATGCTCCGCATGGCGCGTCATCCCCTGCGGCACGCCTGTGCAATTTTACAGTGACAATCCTATTTCGGTTGGGACAAAGTGATTTCTTTTGGGTCCAACCCTACTTGGTATAAATAAATGGAAAAATGTTTATTTCTGGAATTTTGACTTACTTTTGACCGAAGGAGGATACAGAGGAGTTGGAGGAGAAAAAGCACAAGGATTTTATCATTCCTTCCTCACTCAAGACCCGAGTTTAGATCGAATTTATGTTTTCCTATCTTTTAATTATATTTGTGATGAATTGCTCCATACCTATTATGGAGTAGTTCCCTTTAGGGTTTTATGGATGTGGTGTGTTGATATTTATTTGTGGATTATAACTCTAGTTTTATGTATTGAAGTGTTTTGGATTATTTAATTATTGCATCTATATTCACTAGTTCATGTAATTGCGAGAGGCATAACTTATGATATCTTTGCATTATATTGTTGGTTGAGTTCATATATTCTTATAAGTAATTGAAAGAGGCTAGTTGAATCATTGATTGAACCTTGTTAGGAGAATAATCGAAAGAGGTTTTCCTAAAGACCAATCCATTACACATTCTTGCATATCTGCACGTGCTTAAATTGGTTCATCTTGTGAGGTTGAGACTTAATCGAGAGAGGGTTTTCTGCTAAACGTTTGAACTAATAATTGAGTGTATTCGAGAGACTCACTCAAACATTAAAAGTGAATTATCTAGAGTTAGATCACAAACAATTATCTTGAACCTATCATGTCAACCCCTATTTTTCTACCACTGATAACTTCCTTGATTACCTTTGTTGCGATAGTCATTAGTCAATAGCTTTAGATTCTTAGTTAATTTTAGCATTAATCATATAAATCTCAATTGTTGATTCTCCTAGATTGCAATCAAGCTAGAAACTATGAAAATATTGTTTAACTCCAATCCCTGTCGATACGATATTATACTATACTATCTTTGACTAGAAAGCATAATTTAAGTGTCCGTTTTGCGCTCGTCAAATTTTTGCATTGTTGCCGGGGATTGACGATAAATAGTGTTTGAAATAGTTTGTAGTGCTAATTCAGGATATTTTCTTTTATTTTAATTTTATTTTTCTCTTTTTACGTTTGGTGTTCTACGACTGTGCACAGGTTACATGTTAGATTGGTGCATGACTCAAACGCCTGCGAAGGAAGTGCTACAATACGAGCTAGAAATTGAAAAACAACTACGACAATTGAAGAAGGAAATAAATATCATCGAGACAACAGAAAAGGTTGGGTAATCCTCAACAAAAAAATTATGGCTAGAAACTATGAAGATAATGTGGATTTGGCAGCAAGAGAATCAGCCCAATGAAGAAAACAAGTTGCATGGGATGATGAAGAAGCAAATATTAGAGATGCACAAATTATCAATGAAGAAGAGAGGGGTCAGATAATTGCTCAGAATCAACCCTTGGGTGTATACCAATTCGGAAATATATCTCCCATGCATGGGAGACCACTTGGCAATTATGCTAGACCGGTCTACAATCAAGGTTTATCAAGTGTTAGACTACCTCCAATTGCAGCGAACAATTTCGAGTTAAAGAAAGGGTTGCTTCAAAACCTTTAGAATGGTTGTTATCGGAGGGAAGCCAAACGAATATCCAAACACACATCTAATGGACTTCGAGGAGATAATGAACACCTTTCAATACAATGGTGTGTCACAAGATGCGGTGTTTATAAGGACATTCCCCTTTTCTCTTAAAGATGATGCAAAGTAGTGGCTTCAAAGCTTACCCCCCGGTAACATGGAAGGAGATGACCAGAAAATTTCTCCTCAACTAAGGCGGGAAAATTTAAATGAGAAAACCATAACTTCTGCCAGAAAGAGAATGAAATTGTTTTTAAATCATGGGAAAGGTTTAAGGAGATTGTTAGAAAGTGTCAACATAGCTGAATTGAACTCTGGTTGCAACTCCAGGACTTTTGGGATGAATTGACACCAGCCTCACTTAGAATATTGAGCAATACAACTGGAGGCCCGTTGATGAAGAAGACTCCAGAGGAGATAGTTACAATTCTTGATGAATTATCTGAAGATGAACCAGTGGCCCTCTAAGAGTGCTGAAAGAAGAAGATCAACTGGTGTTCACCAGGTTGATGCTAACATATTTGTGCAGGTACAACTTGATGCTATAGCCAAAGAGATAGCTGACCTTAGCCTCGATACAAAGTGAGCCTCATGCAACTTGTAATATATGTGGAAGAGGACACCTTACTCATGAGTGTTAAGCCTCAACTGAGGAAATGAATATTGTGGAAAACTACAATTATAACGCAATGGGTCAGCGGCACCCTGGTTTTTCATGGAGATCACCTGGGGGTACCGCGAATGCATGGAAAAATAAATAACATTAGACCCCAGGGACAAGGAGCTCCAACATTCCAAAATCAGCCGAGGAAGCAATTTCAGCCTCAACAGCCCATTCATTCTGGCATAGAAGATCTCATGAAGGCCTTCATTCTGAAAACTGATGAGAGGCTTGAAACTAACAACGCAACTATACGAGAACATAGAGCAGCTATTAAAGAAATAGGTATTGATTTTCGAAAGTTGGAAAGAAAAATTGGGTAGCTACCCCCTCTATTGTCTGAGAGGATTCCAGGTACTCTCCCCGCTGAGATTGAGAGAAATCCCAAAGAAACAGTTAATGTTGTGACCTTGAGAAGTGGGCAAGTGTTGAAGGATCCCACCCCAATCCAAACAGATGTGATAATTTCAAATGAAAGTGGGGAGCAACTGAAGAATGATGTTGACAAGAAGAAGAAAGGCCCAATGAAAATTGAGAAGAGCGAGCATATGTGTTGATACCCAATTTTTTTCTCATATATTTCAAATATACATATATACTTTCAAAATAGTGCATATGCATCATGATTTGATTCATAAACACATACAATTATTTTTCCTAATCTTTCCATAATTTTAAAAATATTTAAACCAATTTATTCCCATATTTTATTAAATAAATAATCATTAATTGCATCATAAATAATGTTATGATGATTTTATCATCTAACTTCATCATTTATATCCATATTAAATTTTAAATATTTTTGGTGCATTTTTATGGCTAAAATTGCACATTTTGCAATAATAGCCCATATACACTCATGATTACTTTATTTATGCAAAAACTACTTTATTTTTATATTTTTATTGTGTTAAATAATTGTTTTAACCATGTTTATGTACAAATAATGTTTTACTATTTTATTTATTATTTCTTACAAATTATTTTGTTAATTAAAAATGAGTATTTAACTAATAGCCCTAAATTCCTCCTATTTTCGGACCTAGGCTACCCAAACTAGCCCAAAATCAACAACCCAATCCCTCATACCCAGTCGCGAACCATGAACTGACCCGCCCCACTCTCCTTTTAATCCTAGTCGTTGATCTCCATTCCCTGGTCGTTTAATCCTGGTCGTTTAATCCCGCCCTTTAACTAATTAACCCTAACTCTAATCCCACATTCCCTCTCACCCGCCGTTATCAAACTCTCTCAACTCCCTCCCTTCTGAAGAACCCTAACCCTAGTCGTCACCCCCCAAATCCCCTCTCCTAATCCCTCTTCTAGTGGGATTTCCTTCTCATCTCCTTACCATATCCGTCTATTTTTGCTACTGGTCGATTCTTTATGGCATTACTTAGTACTTGCCTAAACATGGAAAGTACTATCTCTCTGATTCTGTCAAAATGAGTTCCATTTCTGGAATCTGGACTGTATTTTGTCTACACGCGTTTGATTCTGTATTATGTGAGTTCGATATCATTTGGAATTCTGGGATCTACACCTCTCCTATAAAACTAGTGTTTTACGAATTTCTCTCTTAAATTGATTTCAAAACTGATTTGCATGTGTTTCTTTCCTTGTTCTTGTTTATTTTACTTTGTTTGCCCGATTTTTCTCTTTTGTCAATATTCATCTAGCCCTAATTTAGGGTTTTCAGATCTCTTTAGATCAGGACCAAAATTAGTTCGATTCTCTGATTCTTAGTGTTATTTGTGTCTATATTCATCCTATGCTACTGTTATGTATATTCTGTTGATATTTGTTTTCCTAAAAAACTAGGGGCTACTTATTTTTTCTTCAAATCCGATTCTTTGTTTATTCTGTATGTATTTCTTCCTTCTTTTTGTTTGATCTTATAGTTTCCCTTGTTTACTCGTTCAATCTCTGCTACTATATAAACCCCTGCCCTTTCCCCTTTAGGACAGACCTAGAATCACTATAATCTCAATAAAAACTTAAGACTTGGCTCTGTGTTTTTTTTGCTATCTCATTCTATCTCTGGTCCTTGGTCGGATGAAAGCCAAGGCCAAATATTCTGGGTTCTCGACTATTGTGGTGTTATTCTTGCTTTTCTCGCCTAACTGGTGAGTTACTGTACCTTTGCCATTTTATTCTTATGCATCTGTGACCTGTGTCTATGATCCAGTGAGTTTAAAGGTTATTTTTTAGCATGATTATGTCAATTTCATGTTTGTTCGAGTCTCTTTCGTTCTCTAATTAATATTGTTAGTTCTGAGACTGTTTGTTTTCAATAATATGAATCCTCTTAAGTGTTTAGATTAATACCTTCTAATTTGCTTCCTATATGCAGTTTGTTAGTTCTGCACTTGTCTTGAATTTTTAGTAATCTCTTAGGGTAATACTAGAATACTTATTAGTTCACCCATTCTAAACCTTTACGAAGTTTGTCTTGATATGTTTGATCAGTGCTAAGCCCATTTTCTGTCACTTATGTACCCTGATAACTTGTCTTTTAGCATGTATTTAATCCATTTGATTCCATATGATTGTTTGACTTTAGGGTAATTAGTTTATGCTTTCATACCATGTCTAAATACTGATTGTGAGTAAACATAACTTGTCCTTAATACTAGCATGTACACTTATCCTAATTAGACCATTTCAGACTTTAACTTATTAAGTACTATGCATTTGTGCATGAAGAACTTTGCAAATCTTGCCAGTTTGTTTTCTTAGATCTTTCGATGTAATTCTCCCTATGTGTTCAAATCTTGTTGTCCACTACTCTGTGTTTTGAACTCTGTTATGTTGGCTTCCTAAAATCAAGTATGTCTTTTCAAAATCTTCCCCTTAGCCATTGCCTCCTTTTATGTGTGTTTATGCTATCCTGAATCGCCATTCTTAGGTCCTTTAGGTTATGTCCTTGACCTTCCCAGTGTGAGCACTTCTCGGGGTTCATGTGAGACCCTTGTGAACTCTGACACACTAGGGTTCTGTTTCTAATCTTCTTTGAACTGTTTGTGAGCATTTTTCTCTAGTGTGAGCACTGCCCTAGGTTCTCGAAGCCCTTGGGAACTCTGACACATTAGAGATTTGGGTTCTGTGTGCTATGGGTGAATCATTCACCACTAGTTCTTGTGTATCCATGAATATGAGCATTGGAGCTGTTATGGGTTGAAGGCCTGGGTTGTCCAGGTGTATTTGGGCATGTTGTAGGCTCTCTCTATAGTTGTATCTTTTGTAATTCATTCATTAACCTGGTCTGTAATAATTTTGTAATAACAATTCTGGGGTATTTAGTAAAATTGGGAAGGGTTTCTTATTTTCATTTGCGAAGTCGAGTAGAAATCCTGCCTATAGGGTCTCTTTTTGTGTTGTTGGTTCTGCGTATAAGTTCCATATTATGTTGAAACTGTATGTTAGAAATCCTGCCTATAGGTTCTATATTGTGTTTACATGCTAGAAATCCTACCTATAGGACTAACGATGTGATCTGTTAGAAATCCCGCCTTTAGGTGTATCAATTTGTCCAATAATTGTGTGTTAGCAACCATGCCCATATGATCAATACTTGGCTTAATTATGTGTGCAAATTCTTGCTTGTATACTGTTTAATTCTAGACATGCCTATAAGGTTAAAATCAGGTTAATTATAAAATCATGCTTATAGGATTAAAATCAGTTCACTTGTAGAAATCATGCCTATAGGTTAAAATCAGTTCACTTGTAGAAATCATGCCTATAGGGTTAAAATCAGTTCACTTATAGGAATCATGCCTATAGGGTTAAAATCAGTTCAATTGTAGAAATCATGCCTACATGACTCGATTAAATAATTCTGAATGTGCTTCTGTGGTTATCATTGTCAATCACATAGACAACATGACTATAATATTAAACAAATAATTCTGGATATGTTCGTGTGATTTGCTATTATTGTATACAACGCCTAGATACTACGATATTCTTAAATCAGTAGGCAAAATGTGTAGGTCCTAATACATGCATTAAGAAACTGATTCTATATACGACTGCTTGTTTGTTCATTTAACATCACCTAGATATCCTACCTATAGGGTTCCTCGATTAATAAAATATGTTGATAAGTTTGCGTGCATTTGCTGTTTATATGTGGAGGCTAATTTGAGCCCATATTTGTCTTTATTTGAAAAGTCCTAATTATTTTGTATGTCGCCTAGTATTTTACATTTTTTAGAAACTTAGGTCGAGTCTAGAACCATCCTAAATAGAGGTCCCCACGCCTCCAGACCATAGGTAAGGGACATGTAGCGCACGCATAGGACACGAGTTAGAATTAATTAGAGCACTTTAGGTAAAAACTCAAAGATAGTAATGGGGTAGCAAGAGATGCTAGTCTGTGCCCGCTGAATAATATGAGTAACACCCCCGTCTTGGGGGAGTTACAAAGTATTATTTATGTTGCATAGGGTGACCCTATAGGCTAAAAAACTTAGGACCCCCATCCCTATTAAATAGTTTCTTCGCTTTATTAGACTAATTCGCATAATTTAAGTTCGGCCAGGACCCACCGTTGTGGACCTCGAGGGGTGCCTAACACCTTCCCTCAAGGTAATTTGAGCCCTTACCCGATCTCTGGTGATGCAAACTGGTATAATTTGAGTTATTTGCTATAGGTTCCCTAACGCACCTTAATCCGTTAGGTGGCGACTCACTTGACCAATTCCTTTTCCCCTCTCTCAAAACGAGTTGTCAAATGTCGAAACCCGATTTCGCAAGAAAAAGGGGGCGCGACAATATGCCTACATTACCTTTCCCTCAAAATATATATGGAGAAAAGCTGGAAGAGCAGTTTGGGAGATTTCTGGATCTGCTAAAACAAGTCCATGTAAACTTACCATTTACAGAAGTTCTCCCACAAATGCCTGCTTATGCCAAATTTATGAAAGAGATCCTGAAAAAGAAGAGGAAAATAGAGGAGACCTTTGTGGTCAATATTTATAGAGCATTGTAGTGCTATATTGCAAAATAAACTCCCACTAAAGTGTGGAGATCCATGGAGTTTTACTGTACCTTGCTCATTAGGTACTATAATGATATGTCTTTATGTGATTCTGGTGCATCAATTAACTTATTGACTCTATCTATTTACAAGAAACTGGAGAAGAAGATTGGATAGATAAGGTCGAGGCCAATATATTTGCAGTAAGCGGCGATAACGCATCTACTGAACCAAAGTCACGCCCCTAACAAGGTCGAGCCCGAGCAGTCGCAAGAAAACACTCGGAGGGATCATCAAGTTGTCGTGGAATCGAGTGAATTTAGGCCCGAGGAACCTGCCAAGGTGATAAAGATGTTCGAAGCATTGACAAAAAAGGTGTTGATGGTAGGCTATAATCTCGTGTTTTAGTCGATGGCGCTCTAGTTTACTACACTTTACTCGTTTTGAGCTTTAACTTATAGTGTTTTGCACTTATTGTGTGTTTGTGCCTAGGAGTGATTCCAAGCTATGTAGATGTTATGAAATGAATTCGAGTGATTTGGAGCTTTGAAGTCTGAGTAAAAGTATAAGGGACTAAGTCGAGATCGTGTTGGGGGGTCGAGGACCAAGTCTGGACGTCAAAAATTGAGATTTGAGGCGTACTTTGAGAGTTTATGAAATGGTTTCATGTGATTCAGCCAATTGTCTTGATCGTGGAATATCGTTGAGAAATAGGAATCCGGGTTATTAAAGGAAACGTGCAATAGTGAGGCGCGTCGGAGGCGCCTGCCGCGCCGCAGCTGTGTAAATTTCCTGCTGCCTGTAAAAACTAGCTCTATGGATTTCCCCACTAATTAACCGCATGGCGCATTTCCCCATGCGGTGCCCCTGTGCAATTTTTACAGAGTGACAATCCTTTTTCGAATAGGAGAAGGGGATTTCGTCTGGGACCGACCCTAGTTGGTATAAATACATGGAAACCATTATTTTCTTGACTTTTGACATACTTTAGACCTAAGGAGGCCAAGGAGGAGTTAGAGGATCAAAATCATAAGGATTTCATCATTCCTTCCTCACTCAAGAACCGAGTTTGTGTAAGGACCCGTAAAAGTTTTAAACTAAAAACTCGAGATTTCGTGATGCCAAGATTATATTTAGGTGTTAATGCGGTTCGGACCTTTTGGATTGAACAATACGTTTTAGAGTAAAGAAAAATGTTTAAAAAATGTGTGCATTTCTGCGGCCCATTATGCGGCCGCATAATGGCCGCAGAGTGAGACAGGGAATTGGTCAATTTTTGAGGCATGTTATGTTGTCGCATAATCATTATGTGGACCGCATAATCACCCCTAAGTTTCTGCGAAGGGAGTTCTGCGGTTCATTACGCGACCGCAAAATATGTATGCAGACCGCATAATGGTCGCATACACGGTCAGTGATTTCAAGTTTTGAAGGCCCATTTTTGCGGTATCTTTGCGGGCCGCATATCTGTTATGCGGTCATATATGCGACCACAGATCTGTGTCGGGGCACCCATTTTCTTAATTTAAAACCCGACCCCATTCCGTTTAAACCCGTACCTTAGGCAATTTGAGCTCATTTCTAAGCCACTTTTCTTATGTTCTAAGAGTGAGAAAGGAGATTCTTAGAGAGAGAAAGCTCAACCTACACACTAAAACACATCAACCTTGCAAAACCTTTGGAGATATTCAAGTGAGGCAGCTAATTCTTTGCCCTAAGAGGTAAGGCTTCATCACCTTAACTCTCAATTTCGAAAATTTTGTAAGAAGGGGATAATTAGGAAGATAAATCTTGGGTGTGGGGATAAATATCTTGCATGCATATGTTTTTAAAGTATGTGGGGAGGTCGTAAACTAAGAATGGGTGGGGGAACGGTATGATGATTAATAAAAAGGCCGAAGACCTGTAATACACACCTAGTGATTGACAAAATGCTCTAATGAGCTAGAATTACGACTATTCTCCTAATTTTGGGTTCAATTTTGCTATATTGTTAGAATAGATTGAAGTTGGTAAAACCGGGATCGCCTAAAAGCTCTATAAGGTATGTATGGCTAACTCTTTTCTTCTTAGAATTGGACTCCTGGCATCTGGAGAGTTGGTGTAAGTTCCGACTTGATTATACTAGAAGTGATCGCTTTAGTGTGTTGGGTTGAAAGCCTCATGTTCCCTAATTGTTCTAAATGTTTACCATATCACTATGCTATTTGAGACTGTGAATGATTATTTTCCAAGCTCCTTTTCATATGTGTGCGATGTATTATATGATAGTACTTATCAATATGGAAGATGATGTTATCGAACGGATAAAAAGGGAAAAAGACCTAAATTGTAAAATGCGTCCAAGTGCCAAGAATTATGTAATGAAGTATGGGAAAGAAGTGTGAACTGTATGAACAATCTAAAGTGATATGTCCCAAGTGAGATGGCTTAGCCGATCGGGCCGAGATCGGACGCCATGCTGTACATATGGTGGCAGTTATACTGGATCTTTGATTATCATTATTAACTTGGATATGTGTCACTTGGGATGGCTTAGCCGGTCGGGCTGAGACAGACTCCGTGTAAAAACACGGTGGCATTATGAGTTGTGGCACTTGGCACTAAAGATTATTAAACTCTAAGATGGAAAGACTGATTTGGAAACTATGTAATCCTTGCTTGGTGTTCATTTGTATTTATGTGAAGCACTATTTGATTTCTATGACTGCCTTATCTATGTTTTACTGTTCATTCTACTAAGATTGGTGTTTTCCTTACATACTAGTACTATTCGACAGTACTAACGTCCCTTTTGTTAGGGGCAGAACATCTTTAAATGGATGTAGGTGGTTCCATCGCAGATAGCGCTGATCGCAGATAGTGGTGCCTTCTCTCTCTCCCCACAACAGTCTTGGTGAGCCCCATTTCTTCCCGGGGTCATGTATAGCATATGTTGTTCTTCTTTTGTATAAGTTACCACATTTTGAGGTATAGCCGGGGCCTTGTTACCGGCATTGTCATGTTTGTCTTTTGTATCTTTAGAGGCTCCGTAGAATTTTATGTGGGTCATTTATGGGTGTAGGGGTGTCCATTGGATCGATTTTTATTTGAACTCTCTTCCACTAAATTGTAAACTGTATGTATTTTTGGAAACTTAAATATGGCAAAATGTGTATAAGTAAAATGAACTAGCGACGTGTATATATTTATATAACTGATCTCTCCCATGTTTAACAAATGGTGATGCGTTCCCTTTTTGGTTTATGAATGAGTCGGGTAAAAAATGCTTAATAGGCTTGCTCGACCGGGTCCAGTCGGTTGAGCGTTGGGCGCGTTTCCGAGGTTGGGGCATGACAATTTGGATCGAATTTATATTTTCCTATCTTTTAATTATATTTGTGATGAGTTGTTCCATATCTATGGAGTAGTTCCCTATAGGGTTTGATGGATTTGGTGTATTGATATTTGTTTTGTGGATTATAACTCTAGTTTTATGTATTGAAGCATTTTGGATGGTTTAATTGTTGCATCTATATTCACTAGTTCATGTAATCGAGAGAGGCATAACTTGTGATATCTTTGCATTATATTGTTGGTTGAGTTCATAGATTCTTCTAAGTAATTGAAAGAGGCTATTTGAATCATTGATTAAAACTAGTTAGGAGAATAATCGAAAGAGGTTTTCCTAAAGACCAATCCATTACGCATTCTTGCATATCTTCACATGCTTAAATTGGTTCATCTTGTGAGATGGAGACTTAATCGATAGAGGAGTTTTTGATTAACATTTGAACTAATAATTGAGTAAATTCAAAAGACTTACTTAAACATTAGAAGTGAATTATCTAGATAGATCCCAAATAATTATCTTGCACATATCCTATCAACCCCTTTGTTGTGATGGTCATTAGTCAATAGCTTTATATTCTTAGTTAATTTTTGTTATTAATTATATAAATCTCAAATGTTGATTGTCCTGGATAGCATCAAGCTAGAAACTAGGAAATTACCATGTAACTCCAATCCTCGTGGATACGATATTATACTATCTATCTTTGAGTAGCGAGCATAATTTAAGTGTATGTTTTGCGCTCGTCATGAAGTCTAGCGAGAAGAAGATTGAGTCCAATGAAAATAAGGTAGAAATGTATAACTCCAGGGTCAATTAGATCCCGGGAGCATCTCCGATATTGAAGGGGATGGGCTCCAATAAGTTCATTAAGAGCCTTTCCCCTCGAGCGCGGCATCGAAGACGATCCCGAAGAGGTTTCGAATGCCCTACATTCCCAATTATAGTGGGACCACAGATCCATATGATCATGTAACCTCCTATACATCCTCAATCAAAGGCAATGACTTGGAAGAGGACAAAATCGGGTCGATGTTGCTGAAAACATTTAGGGAAACCTTGTCCAATGGTGCAATGATTTTGTAACGACCCAGTCCATCGTTACGCAGTATACGCATCTATTCCTTTATTTCTGTCTTGTAGTAGCTCGGTTAGACTGTTCATGAAGTGTTGGGGTTGTTTGGTTCGGGTTCGGAGTGAAAATAGAGTGGATTGAGACACTTAGTTTCTAACAAGAGCTTTAGAGTTGGAAAAATCAACCCGGAGTCGACTTTTTGGTAAACGATCTCGGATTGCGGATTTTATGGTTCGGATAGATTCGTTAGGTGATTTAAGACCTAGGAGTGTGTTCAGAATATTTTTAGGATGCCCGGTGTAGAATTAGGCTTGAATTGGCGAAGTTAGTATTTTGGCGAATTCCGGTTGATAGGCGAGATTTTGATCCGAGGGTCGGAATGGGATTCCAAGAGTTGCTGTGGCTTCGTTAGGTCATTTTCAACTT